>JANAVB010033017.1:29739176-29929575 GCA_029216955.1 Iris pallida
GGGGTCGAGTTCTTGGGCTCGGTCGGGCTGGTCAGGGGGTCAGCCCGCGCTGTGTGTTAGGGTAGGGTTGGGTTAGTGTTGTTTAGTTTTAGGTTAGCGGTTTAAACCCGATAGCCAACTTCGTATCCTGACTGTTTGGGACACAAAGATGGCCGAGTCCAAGTGTCTCGACTGTTTGGGACACGCATGAGTCGAGTTAAACGTGTCCAAACTTCCCTAGGTTCTTCAGGACACGACGAGTCGCATGTGAGAGTGGGACACGCACGACACAGTTTTAGGGTGTTACTCACGTGTCCAAAGAACTGGGGGTCGTCGAGTGTGCTGTCCGTCCTGATTCCATCGATCGATAATCGTCCCCCGGGCGTGATGCCGTGCGAACCTAATTTGTGATCGCACAAGGCCTAGTCATAAGTAATCCGAGACACGAGATCTAAGAGTATGCAGACAAATTGATTCACACAATAAGTAAGGAAACTTGAATTTATTGATAATGAACATCTTACAGACTTCGATACAAGACTCATTGCCGTGCGGGCTACAACATGACTCGATTACAAAAAAGTGCCGATGAGATAGCCATTCCATACATTGCACACATCCCTCAATATACACAAAGTACTCCAGTGACCTGGATGGGAGGGACGCTGAGTCATCTTCCTTGGACTGTCGAGAGCCTTCAAAAGTGGAGTCGCAGAGAAAGTCTTCGACGCATGGCCGAAGCTTCAAAATCACGAACGCCGCCGAGCTAGCTGCTGGCGCGTCCTTCCTAGTTCACGGAACCTACAAAGAGCGAGGATCAGCACGAAACACATGTACTGGCGAATGGCTAATTAAATCCAAGCTCTGCATTTGATTCAAAAAATTTCGTAAACATGTTAGCTAGCTATTTCAATGATCTTTCTAACCCTCCTGTTCAATTTGCATGTTAACATGTTTTGAGGCAAGCATGTGAAATTGGATATCATTAAGCAACTATCATATTCATCCCGTGTCCCGTGCACCTGTTAAGCAGTGAAAGGGTATTCAGGCCACTGGCAATGTCAAGCCATTTCGGACTATAGCATTTGGTTAGACGATGCCCCTTTCACGTCGGGTAGCGAGCCCTGTGCAAAAGTGCCCGCATAACTCGTGCCAATGAAGGGTTGGCGCTGCTACACTCGTTCCTCCTGGGCCGAATCGGTCCCTTGGCCCAGGCAACCGTTCGAGGAAACTTCACCTTGTCGACAAGTTGTCCAATGACCGTTTTCTCTTAGACTTAGTCGATTTTGCTTCTTTAGCCGTATCGTTGCGATAAATGTCAATCGATTCATTCATTGTTTTGCATAGGCTAAGTGGATTTGTATAAAAAATACGTTTTTTGTTTTTAAAACCGGCAGTTTGATAGCAAGTGTTTCGTGAAGAATCGTGCCACGATTTCTTTGATTCTATACTATTATGACAAGCATTCATTTACTTCACATATTGAGTTTTGAAGTAGAAGGACGAGACGAAGGAGGTCAGCCACTCGCCTTAGGCTTGCTTCAAGCGAGCGACCGGTTGGCTGCGCTGACGTCGCTTACACGATCACCTGCAATCGCATAAGCAACTGATTAGAACACTGTATAATTCAAGGATATTCGATATGAATGCGAAGCTCGAAAACGCGTCACGAAAATCCATCGAAAACATTCACGAAAAGCGCATTCACAAAACGAAAGCCAAAGCCAAATCAAGTGCGGCATGAAAACCAGAGCAACGAGAGGTCTCTCCCGACTCAGCCGCAGAGCCAATCCTTGAGGCGCAACCCGCTGAATATGGGACTTGGTTCCGAAGAAGCCATTCCATAATGTGGAATGGATCTTAATTCAACCGTTCCCGTTCGATCGACTCAGCCGATTCTGACCTATCGGTCCCGACCGAATTGATAGCGACATTGTTCCTTTCTCGCGCACCTCGTGGACGGAGATGGGGCACGATGTAGGGACAGGGCACTACACCATAACCAACTAATAAAAAGTTTAATCTTCGAAACTTAAAGATGGAACCTACCTCTACGAGAATAATGAAGAAAATTTCTCCTTCATCTCCGATTCAAGCTCCCACGTTGACTCTTCGACCGAGTGGTTCTTCCAGAGGACACGGACGAGAGGGATCACTCGATTTCGCAGTAACTTATCCTTGCGTTCTAAGATTTGAATGGCTCTTCAATGTAGGATAAGTCTAACTTTAGCTCCAACTGGCTAAAATCTACCACGTGGCTAGGGTCATACACGTACTTCCGCAGCTGAGAGACGTAGAAGACGCTGTGTCCACCTCCAAGCGCCGGCGGTACGACAATTTTATAGGCCACTGGGATGACCCATTCAAGTATTTCGAACGGCCCAACGAATCTCAGACTCAATTTTTCCTTTGTGCCGAACCGAGTAACTCCCCGCATAGGCGACACTTTGAGAAATACATGATCGCCTACTTAAAACTCGAGGGGGCGACGATGAACGTCCGCATAGCTTTTTTGACGACTCTGTGCGGTCTTTAATCTTTCCCGAATGAGCCGAATCTTCTGCACGGTCTGTTCAACCTGTTCCGGATCGAGAATCTGCCGCTCTTCGACTTCGTCCCAGTAAATGGGTGATCGGCACTTGTGCCAGTACAAGGCTTCATACGGCGCCATTTGAATGCTGGATTGATAGCTATTGTTGTATGCAAATTCGACCAGAGGTAGATGATTGTCCCAGCTTGATTTGAAGTCAATTGCGCAGAGTCGTAGCATGTCTTCGAGAATCTGATTGATGCGCTCCGTTTGGCCGTCGGTCTGAGGATGGTAAGCTGAGCTGAACAACAACTTGGTACCCAGCGCTGACTGAAGGCTACTCCAAAATTGCGACATGAACCGTGAATCCCGATCAGAGACGATGGAAACTGGAACTCCGTGCAGCCGTACTATCTCATCAAGATATATCTGTGCCAGACGATCAACGCTCCAAGTAACTTTGATGGCAATAAAATGTGCTGGCTTGGTTAATCGATCGACGATGACCCAGATAGTATCATTTTCCCGCGACGTCTTCGGCAGACCAACAATAAAATCCATGCACACGTGCTGCCACTTCTATTCTGGAATCGCCAGATTCTGTATCTTCCCGCCCGATCTCTGGTGCTCAGCTTTCACCTGCTGACAGGCCATGCATTGCGATACGAAGAGTGCCACATCTCTCTTCATCCCTTGCCACCAGAAGTTTGTGCGGAGGTCCTTGTACATCTTCATGCTACCGGGATGCAAAGTGTATTTCGCATAGTGCGCCTCCGACAGTATCTCCTTTCTGAGTTCTGAATCGTCCGGAACACATAGCCTACCCTTCAATCGAAGCACGCCGATTTCGTCTTCCGTAAGGTCGGTCGTCCTGCCCATCGAGATTAGCTTTCGCACTTTCTTCAGGTATGGATCGTCCGTCTGAGCGGTCTTGATCTTATCAAGCAAGCTCGGCTCTAACTGCAACTTTGCCAACTGCACATTCCAAAATCTGACTCGGAGCTCGATGCCTATCTCTTCTAGGTCACGTAGCAGTCTGGGGTCGATGGATAACGAGGCAATATACTTTCGACTCAAGGCGTTCGCCACAACATTTCCCTTTCCCGGCGTATAGTCGATAGTCAAGTCGTAATCTTTGATTAGTTCCAGCCAACGCCTTTACCGCAAGTTCAGCTCCTTCTGCGTGAATAGATACTTGACGCTCTTATGATCGGTATAGATCGTGCATGCCACGCCATAGAGATAGTGGCACCATAATTTCAACGCGAACACAATCGCCGCTAACTCCAGGTCATGCGTGGGATAGTTCTTCTCGTGCGGCTTTAGCTGTCGAGAAGCAAAAGATATCACCTTATTCCGCTGTATCAGCACACACCCCAAGCCCTGACCGGACGCGTCGCTGAATATCTGGAAACCCTCCGTCCCTTCTGGAAGTGCGAGTATCAAGGCCGATACGAGCCTTTGCTTCAACTCTTGGAATGCAGCTTCGCAGTCGTCTGACCATTCGAATGCGACTCCTTTCTGGGTGAGGCGAGTCAGAGGCGATGCGATCTTCACGAAGTCTTTCACGAAGCGTCGATAGTATCTCGCTAAGCCAAAAAAACTTTGAATCTCGCCGACGGACGCTGGCCGTTTCCAATCGACAACGGCTTCAACTTTCTTTGGGTCGACCGCAATGCCTTCAGCAGAAATGATGTGTCCAAGGAATGCGACGCTGCTAAGCCAAAATTCACATTTCCTTCGCTTTGTGTATAGTTGATTTTCTCGAAGGGTCTGAAGCACGGTCCGCATATGCTCAGTTGTTGCTCCCTATTCTTCGAGTAGACGAGTATATCGTCGATAAAGACTACCACGAACTTGTCGAGGAATGGTGTCACTACCACATTTCTAGTGTGAGGGTATTTTTGTCATTTTGGGGTAATTTGAATTTATTAGAATTTATTTGAATTTATGGGAATTATTTTGGAATTATTTTGGAATTGTTTGGATGAGGGTTGACTAGGTTGACTTTGACTAGTTTTGACCCTTGTAGACCAACCTAGAAGCTAACCCTAGTTAGTATGGACTTGGTTAGGTTGTATGACTTTAGTCTTGTCACGACCCGCACCCTTTTTGTTTTTAAAAAAACGGATACAAGACGTGTCCAAGCCAGCCTACGCCGCAGTGTCGACGGTAGAATGCTGTCACGGCTATGAAGATCAAAATCACAAATCATGCTCATTCACATAATTAATTTAACTTATAATGATCACAAGTTTTATATTTGTAGAAAATATAAACTTGTACAAATAAATGAATGACTACAACTAACTATCTAGCTAGTATCTAGGCTTTTGTCTGCAAGTATTCCCGTCACTCCCCAAGCTAAATGAATCCACGGCTAACCTGAAAAAATATGGTTTCCAGTCAGGAATGGAATGAGCATAATTCACTGAATGTAATCTTAATAAAGAAAATGACTATAAAACAAAGGTTAGACATCAATCATGAGTTTTGAAAATAAACAGTAAATACTAAAAACCAATAGCAATAAATAGACACAAAATACTTTTCCCAACTGTTAGAAGTACCTTTGATATGTGATCGGTCTCGGGACAATTATGCGACATGGTCTACACGATCTAAAGTTACACGGTCTACAGTTACACGGTCTACAATTACACGGTCTACAGTTACACGGTCTACAGAAAATATTGCAGTAAAGAAACACTGTCTACAAAATAATAATCACGATCTACACAGTTTAAATGCAGTAATAATCACGGTCTACACTGTCTACTTTACAATAAATAAATCACTGTCTACACTGTCTACAAGAAATAAATAAATCACTGTCTACACTGTCTACAAGAAATAAATGCAACACGGTCTACACGGTCTAAGGTCAGATCACACATCCTTGGTACTTCTCATTCCCGACTCAACAATTTATAATAGAAAATAATCACATAACTGATGGCCAATCAATGAAATATAGTGAAAATCAATATCAAAATGCAGACAATAAACTGTACTCGCCTGTGGTCCTCTGCTGGTGAAACCGACAATCTGTACCACTCAATGTGCCACAATAGTCAAAACCCGTACAACAGTCTCCGGATGCTGAAATAGACAATACCAATGATCTCAGAATAGTCCAATTAGCTAGGATTGTCTGTTCTTAAGTCCAATTCTGGATACAGGGGCAAAACGGTAATTTCGGGCAAAAACGATATCCGCCGTTGGACCCGCTTTGCACCGAAAAGCGTGCCAAAGTCAACGGTCTCTAAAGTCGTCAAACTATATGTCTACGAATTCAGTTTTTTGATACGAATCCAACCGTATGTCCAAAGTTGGATTCCGACGGGCCGTGCACAAAATCATCCGTTGAGTCGGACCGGGGGCCCGCGATACGGCAATTTTATCAACTGTCTCAGAATCGGACCAAACTTGACATACAGGACCTGAAAAACGATACGGTCCTGCTGGCGTAAGTTTCGTCTCGATCTGACGAGCGTGTACAAAGTAATTGAGAAATTTGCAAAGTGCACGATACGGTAAATTTTGACGGATACGCATCAAATTCGTCGCGCACACGCAACCAATTTGAATTCTGTCAAAGCCCACACGACCACGAAGCCATTACGCAGCTTTCGATGCTTTCGGTTCGCGACCACGTCGCCCGAAATGGCAGGACGCACGTCGTGCGGAGCATTTTCGGGGTTTCGAAAACAGGTTTTTCCCTATTTTGAAATCAATTTTAACCAAAAAATAAACCTCTAGAAATTAAACTAAAAATAGGGTTTTGATCTTGTTCATGTTGTCTAAAAGTTTATTCAGATAGATTTCTAAAATTTACAAAATCCTGCTCGCAATCTGACCGTAAACATGGGTGGTCGGGACAGTTTCAATAGTCCAGGATTCAGGATTTTTCTCGATTTGGACATCGTTTTCTATCGCACATGGTGCGAATCGAAATAAACCAATTGAAAGGATTTACGGCCCTATAGGTTATGAGCATACCTATGAAGACAGATTCGAATTCGGTTGACCACGCGTTGAGAAACCTCGTCGCGAAGTCCCTCGCGAAGCTGTTGTTGTGCTCTGTCTGTTTTCACGCGCGCTCCAGCGCTCGGCCGGCCGGCTCCGGCATGCGGCGACGGCGCGCGGCAGTCCAGGGTAGCCGCCCTGGCTGGAGGGTGGTGGCGCGGTGCGTATGAGGAGTTAGGGTTTTGCGTTCTCTCGTGAATTTCGATATATATATATACCAATATATAGGTAGTTGTGTTCGCGTACAGGGGGGTCCGGGGATCGGGTTCAATGGGAGTTGCTGCTGATTTGGGTTATGCTTAAGTCGGGTGTGGGGTCTGCTGCTACTGCGGTAGGGTGTTGGGGAAGGTTACCATATAATAATAGCTAGAGAGTTGTTAAAACTCAATCTTGAATAAATTTGGTAACAATTAGAATGGTTTGTCTTCTAATTCATTGAAATGAATTTCCTTTCCCTATGTCAATCAAACATTATAACATACATTAAATATCTCTGCACTAAACAACTACTATAGCTAAGAAACCAAAGTTCCTTTCTTTTTCTTTTTCTTTATTTCTATATACCAAATATATATATATATATATATATATATATATATATATATATATATATATATATATATATATATATATATATATATATTTTTTTTAAAAAATATATATATATATATATATATATATATATATATATATATATATATATATATATATATATATATATATATATATACATATATACACACGTACGTAGGTACATATATACACACACCATTATATATTATATATACCCATATATATATATATATATATATATATATATATATATATATATATATATATATATATATATATATATATATATATATATACCATATACGCCTATTTATATTTATATATATTCACATATATAATATTTATATGTATAACGTATACCTACACCCATATACAATATTTTATATATATATATATATATATATATATATATATATATATATATATATATATATATATATATATATATATATATACAACACATACTTTTATATATACATACCAATACACACATACAAGCACATATATATATATATATATAAAATATATATATATATATATATATATATATATATATATATATATATATATATATATATATATATATATATATATATATATATATATATATATATATATATATATATATATAATTTATTTATCTATATATACACATATTTATCTATATATGTACGCATACAAATACATGTATATTTATTTATAACATACATAATATTTATTCCTATATATTCGTATATACATACACATTTATACATATATAATTATATAACTCTCTATATATATTATCACACTTATCTGACCAAAATAATATAACCAATAAAATAATAATATTAAATAATAATAACCTTAATAATATTGATAATGAAATAATAATAATAAAATCCAATAAATCACTAATAGTTTATATATACCAAATTCCATCAACGCGAACGTCATTGGACGTGCCGCGTGACTTCATGGGCTTGGGCTCAGTTCGGGTCCAGTTTGACTAGTTTGGTACAAGTGGGTCTCCTAAACGTCAATTAATAATTATAATGAATAATAATTAAAATCTTCTGTACAGTTAAGTCGCAATTTGGCCTGGTTTTCCTAGTTGGGACGTCTGTATGGCTCGGTCTTTTCTACCATGGATAATACACTTGTCAAGGCACACTACTGAGCTATCCGTGCCATGATTCCTAGTCACCTTGTACTCCAAATCTCAGCTATGGCTGAAATCATCTACCGTAATAATTAACTATTTAATTATTTATAAAATTCTAAAATCATCATTTAAATCAAATAAATAATAAAAAATATTTTGAAAATTTCCGGAAAGGGAAGCTACAAGTCTAACCTAAGCTAACCCTTAGTTTGGTCAATAGACTCTAGTTAGCAATAGGAATTAGAAAGTCATAAGTCATGACTTATGATTTAGAACCATTGATAAATCAACTTAACTCATAGCCTTGTAGATTGGCCCAAAGCCCAAGAAATTACAAAACCCTAGCCCTAGACTTATGTGGCTGGCCACCATATCGTCATTGGGAACCCCTCTCTATAAATACTCTCTTAGTTTTAGGGTTGCCTCTTTTAGGAAAGATCAAGTTTAAAAAGAGGTTTGTTCCTACTTCATTTAATCCATAGAAATTACATTTCATGTCCTTTTTCATTCAAATCTCTTCCATTAGGCTTTAATATACCTATACTTGCTGTTATTGGAGTTTTATTTCAGTTTGATATTGATTTGTTGGATTGGGATATCAAGGAGAGGAGCTCAACAAAGGAGGATTTTCTAGAAAGTTCATCTATAGGTAACTTCTTCAATACTCATTGAAATTTTGATTTCTTTATACATTTAAGAAGCCCAAGGAGTGCCCTAGGTGGTTGCATTGGTTTCGTGTCGAGTTTCATAGGTTTCGTGTCCGTTTTGGACACGTATCATGAACCCACAGTAGGTGTTTGATGAAATGTCCCAAAGAACATTCGACCTAATTTCTAGAAAGCTTTTGAATATGAATCTAGGTCTTGTTATTGCTTATTGAATTATGTTTCTCTGAGGTGATGATTGTATCGTGTCGTGTTATTTTGGACATACGAACCCACAGTTTTCTGACTGTGCAGCAGTGCCCTGCTACTCGGGGGCTGTAGCGGACACAACACGCGATAATATGACACGAGACTCGACACGCACCATAGGGCAGTAACTGACACACCACATGTCAAGTCTTACGTGTCCACGTGGCGTGTCGAGAGAGATATCAGTGTCGTACTGATTTTTCGCTGTACAGTACACACGAGAAATCGAGCACTGATACGCTACTCGTATTCGTGCTGGACACGTCGAGGATACGAACCAGGGTGCCCTAGTCCTAGCCCTAGTCCTACTCGACCATGGGACACGAGTGCAAGACTCATTGAGTCGTGTCCTGCCTGCACGACTCCGTGTCCTGCCTGCACGACTCCGTGTCCTGCCCGACGAGACTGTCCTGTCAGTCTATACTGTGGGTGCCACTTGCTATTTGGACAAAAGTGGACACGAATCACCCTCTCTGACACGAACACTATTAGTATGTTAATTACCAACCACAATTGTTATACATTAATTGTTTTAATTATCAACATTCTTATTTACCCAAAATAACTGATACATGTGATTTTCTGTGTGGATTTCCAGTTTTTGGGAATCGAATTTTATCAGTTGTTTAACCTATTTTAATTGTTAATTAGTTTGGTTTTAAACCTTAATGATGTGCACCTATAAGTGTTCTATGTGTGTGTCAAAATTTGGGTTTAATTGGATGTATTTGGATCATGAAAACTGAGATTTAAGTCTAGACTGTTAAACTGGAAATGGTTAACTGTTAAAACTAATTTTGGGGTTTGGTTTTGAACTGGAAATTATGTTTGGACTGAACTGGAATTGACCCCATTCCTCTTTACTGTTTCACTGTTTTAGAAATTCAGATTTTATTGTATGTATTTAGTTCACTGTTTTGCAATGTTCCTATAGCGCTGTTTCATATATCTATTATACACTCACTGATTTTTCCCCTTCCAATTCCTGTTCAGTCCAGTATACTGTCTCACACACATATTTCATACATCCATCAACCACACCCTCACTCTTTAATACACACACACTTTACTTTCTTCACTCACTCACACACATTAGCATGCACACTTGACACCATGTTCACTCTCTCATACACATGCATCACACTGTCCCCATGACAGTCCCCACACTTCACTACCATGCCACTTTCTCTCATGACACTATTCACTCCCTATTACCATATACACACACACACACACATTTGCATGTATGTGGTACTCCATGTTATACACATACCTTCACACATGTTCCTATTTCCTATATGTGTATATATATATAAAGTGTGATGTATATATATAGATAGATATCCTATATATATGTGTGTGTATCTATATATATATTTAATATATAATGTATGTATGTTTTTCATAGGAGCATATATGTTATTACATGTATCCCTAAGCTAGAAAAAAAAATATATATTACATGTATCCCTAAGCTAGAAAAAAAATATAGGAGCATATATGTTATTACATGTATCCCTAAGCTAAAAAAAAAAAAAAAAAAAAAAAAAATATATATATATATATATATATATATATATATATATATATATATATATATATATATATATATATATATGTGTATTGCTTTAGATATAGATAATATCCTGTGTAGTTGTGTATAGATGTTGGTTGGTTCTTTAGGCATGATATTGCCTAGTAAGCCTAGATTAGTCTTGTTAGAACTTAGAATAGCCTTGTTAGACTAGTATAGACTAGTTTGACCTAGTTTAGACTTGTTAGACCTAGTTTGACCATAGTTGACCATGTTTGACTTCTAGGGTTGACCAGAGTTGACCAAGAGTTGATTTTGGCCTAGATTGATCTAGACTCATGTAGAATGCATAGTAGAACTTTATTTTACCCTTTTAGACATGTTATGACTTGTGCTGTTCTGAATAGGAGCCAGACACCACTCCTCGGACAGTACTTTTCAGTTGGATATTCAGATACCAGGCGAGTACATTCTCTGATCATTTCATATCCTGCTTAGAATTATTTTCTGTATTAAATTACTTTACTTGTTACTGTCACGTTGGTCACACGGATTGGTACTATATGGATCCCTTCTTGAGATGTTATCCTTAGGAAGCATCGGGTACTACATGTTCTGTGCGTTTCACTTACATGGTGTATCACTATGCTTCACTGGTTCTTTGATCACTTGTGACATATACTCTTATGATCACAGAGTCTCCTAGAATCTCTTATCCCATTTACTGGGTATCCTAGAATCTCCTAGAATCCCCATTTATGGGACATCTATATATCACCCTTCGGGAGCTTTGTATGGAATCATAACATAACCTGGTTGGATCCTTGTGTATTGATTGGGGGTACGAGGGAGTAGAAGTAGACATGTGAATAATACCCAAGTAGTATCTTATCAGAATCTTTCCATAGTGTCTTATTAGAATTTCCTATGCCATTTACATGTCTATATTGTACTCTGACTCACTAGCCACTGTTAGTCTCTATTTATAGTAGATATTTCTATTACAGCTCTCTCTCTGTTTACATACATCATTTCTTTCAGTACCTGTATCTTACTTTACTGCATGATTATATTTTCTAACCTGCTATGAACTGTTGAGATGTACTGTGCTCGCTCCTGTCCTGATTGGACCTGTTGAAAATATTACAGAGGACGAGGAGGAGGCATGTGTGGATACCTTCTACGGGGCAGCCTTAGACGACACTTGCGAGCTGGACTCTCAGGAGGACCCAGCTCTAGCTGAGGACATCACCCCCACTGCCTAGACTAGTTTAGTTAGGCTTATCTTATTTTATGTTGTCATGAGACTGTTTAGCTAGGCTTTACTTCTATTCAGAGATTTGAGTTGTATATATTCTTTCATATACTGTAGCTGAGTTTGTACTCTGGATATTGCTGGGATATTATCTTAGACTACTTTATCATCTATTTTTCCTTGAGTACTATATCATATCGTGCTATCTCTTTCTTAGTTGTGATTGAGTTCATTTACTTCTATGTCACCTCCATTCGGGAAGTATAAACTGTTTAGAGATATATTGTTAGATGTATGTTGACCTAGGACAGCGTTCTACCGCCGACACTGCGGCGTAGGCTGGACGTACCTACGTCTTGTGCCCTTACTCTAGGGTGTGGGTCGTGACACATTTTTAGTGGTGGCCCATACAGGTCTAGACTAGAAGTGTAGTGGTACTCGAATTAGAGTATCACTACAGCCTGCAGTAGGATATAGGACATTAATTAGTAAGGTACTCAATCACATTAGGAAAAATTCTTTTGTTGCCATCTAAATCCTTATTGTCAGCTGATCCTTTGAATTTTAATTATCCGCCTTTGTTATTTCGCTTCTTTTTCAGAAATTGATACTCTTGTTTGTCTATCTTCAGGATGGTAGAGACTCGATCGCAGTGTACCATTCATGGGGATGCTATGGAGGGGACTGCTACCTCTCAGCCAGTACAGCGGGGCCAGGGGACTGCGGCTCCTGCCACCTCTGCTCGTATTAAGACCTCGGCAGCAGCAGCAGGGGGTATGCTTCTACCGGCTCGGAGGCAGGACCCAGTCATCCAAGATGATCCTTTCCATCAGCCACCGCCTATAGGATACGTTGATACAACGCAGATGTTCGCATACTTCCAGCAGTTCAAGGACCGACAGCAGGCTCGACAGGACAGGGACAAGGAGTTGGCCCTTACGACGGTTGCGGCTCGACCAGTGGTCCATCAGCCTAGGACACCGGGGATAGAGCAGTTCCAGAAGATGAGCCCCAGAGACTTTCTGGGGACAGAGGGGATCCTATATGCCAATGAGTGGATCGGGCATATAGAGGAGATCTTTCGCCTGGCCAGGATACCAGCAGATCTCCAGATTGAGGCCGCAGCTAGCCGGATGCGAGATCTTGCTCGCACCTGGTATCAGTCAGACCCCAGGGTGGAGGTAGTTGGGCAGACTTGGGAGCAGTTCAAGGGCTTCTTCAAGAAGAAGTTCTTCCCAGATTCATCACTCAGAGCCTTGGAGTCGCAGTTCGAGAGCCTAGTCCAGGGGAGTCTATCGGTGGAGGAGTACGCAGGGGAGTTCGGCCGCCTCGGCAGGTTCGTAGAGGGCTTGAGTGAGACGGCGAAGGCCCAGAGGTTCCGGAAGGGTCTAGTCAAGGAGGTCAAGTCCTTGACCAAGGGCAACCGGGATGCCACATTCGAGGAGATCTTGACGGGAGCCTTGTTGGCAGAGGATGATCTTGAGCTTAGGCTCAAGAGGGGGCGAGACCCAGTTAGGGGCAGCAACAGCGGAGGCCAGGCCAAGAGGCCCCACTTTCAGCACCAGCAGCTGAGGCAGTTTCAGCCACAGCCGATTCAGCAGAGGCCAGTTCATCAGTAGCAGCAGCCGAGACAGTACCAGCCGGGTCAGAGACAGGGTGTTACTTGTGCCTACTGCAAGAAGCCTGGGCACGTCTTCAATGAGTGTCGGAAGAGGCTGGGCCAGTGCCTGGTGTGTGGTTCAGCAGACCACCAGATGAGAGAGTGCCGCATAGCACGAGCAGGCCCGGAAGGAGGAGCCAGGGCTCCAGCATGCCAGCAGAGGGGACCAGTCCTGCAGACGTAGCAGCAGAGGTTCGTCCAGCACCAGCAGCAGGCCAGGGGAGGCCTGCAAGGGCAAGGATTCGCCATGGCAGCAGAGGATGTGGAGGCCATCGGAGAGCTGATCGCAGGTTCGATTCTTCTCGACTCCAGTCTAGCTTTTGTATTATTCGATTTCGGTGCTTCGCATAGCTTCATATCAGTATCTTTTACGATTAGACACGGTATCGTAGCTGAATCGTTGCCTAGGACTTACAAGATCACGACCGGGGGTGGCATTATCCTCGTGAGTGATGTTTGTAAGGGTCGGAGAGTAGTTTTGGAAGGCCGTGAGTTAGAGGTGAGCCTGCTCGTAATGCCATTGCCAAACTACGATATAGTACTAGGCATGGATTGGTTGAGCAGGCACCATGCCAGCATTGATTGCAGAGGGGGTAGAGTTCTTTTCAGAGCGCCGGGGGAGCCAGAGTTCGAGTACTCCAGACGTCAGACAGAGCAGAGCAGCGGAGTCTTCTGTGGAGTCTCGGTCGAGGAGCAGGCGATTCCACACCCCTTGATAGCAGAGTATATGGATGTTTTCCTAGAGGAGTTACCGGGATTGCCACCAGACAGAGACATAGAGTTATCGATAGACTTGGTTCCAGGAGCGGAGCCCATCTCTCAGCATGTCTATCGGGTGAACAACAGCGAGCTGGTGGAGCTGAAGAAGCAGGTAGATGAGCTACAGGACAAGGGTTTCATCTGTTCGAGTTTGTTGCCATGGGGTGCACCAGTTTTGTTCGTGCCGAAGAAGATGGGTCAGTACGGATGTGTATTGACTACAGGGCACTCAACAACCTCACGATCAAGAACAAATACCCACTGCCGCGGATCGACGATCTTTTTGACCAGTTGAGCGGAGCTCGGGTATTTTTCAAGATTGATCTGAGGTCAGGATATCACCAGGTGAAGGTGAAGGGGGAGGATATTCCCAAGACCGCTTTCAGGATACGGTACAGACAGTTTGAGTTTTTGGTTATGCCGTTTGGGCTAACCAATGCACCAGCAGTGTTTATGAACCTTATGAACAAGGTATTCCACCAGTATCTAGATCAGTTTGTGGTGGTGTTCATTGACGACATCTTGATATAGTCTAAGACTGAGGAGGAGCACGAGGAGCATTTGAGGATAGTGCTGGAGATTCTCAGGAAGGAGCAGCTTTACGGGAAGATTTCCAAGTGTGAGTTCTTCTTGGACCGGGTGGACTTCTTGGGGCATGTGGTGACTGGAGATGGTATCTCAGTTGACCCCAAAATGATTGTAGCAGTTGAGGCATGGGCAGCACCGACTTCAGTTGCAGAGATCAGGAGTTTCCTTGGGCTGGCAGGATATTATCGGAGATTTGTGCAGGATTTTTCCCGGGTTGCAGAGCCGTTGACTCGGTTGACCCGGAAGGATGCTGAGTATGTTTGGTCAGAGGAGTGTCAGGCAGCTTTTGATGAGTTGAAGAAGCGGCTTACGACAGCTCCGATTCTGACATTGCCTTCAGGATCAGGTGGTTTCACTATTTATAGTGATGTTTCAGGAAAGGGGCTGGGTTGCGTCTTGTAGCAGCATGGAAAGGTGATTGCCTATGCTTTCAGATAATTACGTTCCCATGAGAAGAACTACCCTACCCACGACCTGGAGCTGACAGCATGATATTTGCTCTGAAGTTTTGGAAGCATTATCTGTATGGAGAGAGGGTGGAGATCTTCACAGATCACAAGAGCTTAAAGTATGTGTTCACTCAGAAGGAGTTGAACATGAGACAGCACATATGGCTCGAGTTGATGAAAGATTTTGACATCCTACTTCAGTATCACCCAGGAAAGGCCAACGTGGTTGCCGATGCCTTGAGTAGGTATCCGACAGCCATGTGTTTGACCATGGATCGACATTTGCTTGCAGACTTGGAGAGCCTTGGGATTGAAGTGATCGTGCCCGGAGTGCAGATACAGATGTGGGGCATGCAGATTCAGTCAGACTTGGTGGAGAAGATCAAGTCGGCACAGTTTGAGGACGTTGCTCTGTGGTGTCTCCGAGAGCAGGTTCGAGCAGGATTGCTGGAGGGCAAGTTTTCTCTTGCAGAGGATGGTGCCTTGAGGCACGGTTCCAGATTATGTGTGCCCAGCGGAGAGCTCAGGGAGCAGGTTATGCAGAAGGCCCATAGATCTCAGTACTCTATACACCCGGGTGCCAACAAGATGTACCGAGATCTGAGGGAGCATGTTTGGTGGTCCGGGATGAAGCGGGAGGTGGCTCGCTTCGTGGCTAGGTGCTTGGTCTGTCAGCAGGTCAAGGCAGAGAGGTAGAGGCCCGGTGGATTGTTGTAGCCGCTGCCCATTCTTGAGTAGAAATGGGAGCATATCACTATGGACTTCGTATCAGGATTGTCGCGTACTCCAGGAGGAAAAGACGCGATTTGGGTCATCGTTGACAGGTTGACCAAATTGGCCCACTTTTTGCCATTCAAGGTGGGTACGTCTACAGAGAGGCTGACGGAGATGTACATGCGACAAATAGTCAGGATTCACGGGGTTCCGGTCAGCATCGTCTCAGATCGGGATAGTCACTTTACTTCCCATTTCTGGAGGAGTCTGCAGACCAGCTTGGGCACTCAGCTCAAGTTCAGTACTGCATACCACCCCCAGACGGACGGACAGTCAGAGCAGACTATTCAGACACTTGAGGATAAGCTGCGGACGTGCGTCTTGGACTTTGGAGGTTCCTGGGAGGATCATCTTTATTTGGTAGAGTTTGCTTACAACAATAGTTTTCAGGCCAGCATTGAGATGTCACCTTTCGAGGCTCTGTACGGACGTAGGTGTCGTACACCCTTATCTTGGGATGATGTTGGTGAGCGAGCTTTATTGGGGCCAGAGATGGTTGTTGACGCAGCCGAGAAGGTGAAGCTCATCAGGGGCAGACTTCGCGTGGCACGGGACAGACATCGGCACTGGGCCGATAGCCACCGGAGGCAGTTGGAGTTTGAGGTACAGATTAGAGTAGGATTAGATTTAGGTTTGTTTGTTTGTAATTTTTGATCATGTTTGTTTATTATAATTAATTGAGACCTTGCTTGTGATTAGATCGGAGACCAGGTCAAGATAAATTATTTGGTTACTTTACCGTACCAAATAAGCCTGCGAATAGGATTAGAAGTCTAGGCTCTCATCCACATACTTGACCACTTTCATAGATTTTATCTACCGTTTGACTCATCAATTGCATCTTGCTTGCTTCCTTCCATCCCTATCCTTATCTTTCCTTCGTGCTTACTAGAGATCGACCCTACTAGTTAGATGTCCCAAAACACCCTTAGCTTAAATTTTTAAGTTGGGTAGAATACCCTACACACCCTTAACCATTAAGGGAATACAAATAGTATTTACTAGACCATAGAGACTAGAGGAATTTAACTCATTTGGTCAACCAAGCCTTGGTAAATAAAACCGTAGAATGATGGTGTAGGAATAAAACAAGACTTAGATCCTTATGACTCTTAGACCATTCATATTTGTTTTTATTCATCTGTTATCGTGCCTATATTTTACTATCTAGACTAATGATGCTAATGTAGCCTAGTTTTTGCAAGCTTAGCCTTTTACCGAGCTTGTTCATGACGTATATGTTAATGGAGGTACCCCACTAACATATTGTCTATCAGAACCGGTGCATAATGGTCTGATCAACCGAGTGCACTTTGGTTCGCTTTTGTCTATTATTCTACGTGGATAGGGACATAGCTAAACTTGTCCTTTAGAGTCCCATCCGCGACTGCCTTGGCAACTCCTTTTGAAATTCTTTTTCGGTCGGCCTTGAACCACGTATTCATACTCGATAAATCGTCTTTTGAACTCCTTATTGCTCTCGCCTTCACCTATTTTTAAGGACGAAGGCATTATACTAGAACTTCCTCTATCTGTCCTATCACCATGATCATTACCTCACACTGTAACTATATCTTTGTCTTGAACTACCCGACCTTTTCCTCGACCCTAAATCTACAATCTTGACTTTCTAATCACTTGAATTTAAGAGTGATTACAATCGTCTCTTAATCATATCCTCAACCTAGACTACGACCATACAAACATTTTTTTAGGAATCCTTCTATCTACCGTTGTGCCTTCTCACCCCTACGAATTCTTAATTTCGAGGACGAAATTTCTTCTAAGTTTGGTAGGATGTAAAAACCCTAAATTTCTACTATATTTTTTATATAAATTTAGTACGGATTTAAAAGTTTGTATTATACATCGCGTAGTCGTATTGTACGTCGCGCACGAAATTTTATTTTTCGTAATTGCTCGACGAGTGCGAATATGTGCGAGCGTACATATTTTTGAAAAATATTTTTCTTCTATTTTTATGGTTTCAAAATAATATACATAATAAATATTTAGCTGTCATACCAAAATTTCCAAGTTCATTAATTTATTTATTTTATTTACACAAAGCCTTTCGTTATACAGTTATTAATAATAAATAATATTTTTGCGTACATGAATTTCATAAATATTTTATTAATGTAATTTTTAAGATTTATTAATATTAATATTTTATTATTCAAAAAGATATTTAAAAATATTTATTATTTTCGAAATAATTATTATTGGTATTTTGAAAAATATATTTGGAAGATATTGTGGCAATTTAAATCTTGATTTGAATTTATGCAATTATTTAAATAGTTAAATAATTGAAATTTGATTTATTGATTTGATTTTAAACTAAGGGAATTAAATTAGATTTAATTGGATTTAGATTTTGATTTGATTTGATGGATTTTTGAATTATCTAAATTGGGTTTGAACTAATCCTAATCCTATCCAAATGGGAATTTCCACATCCTATAAATAGGCAGGTACTCCTCCATGTATTTTTATTTCCCCCACAAATTCCACAACCTAAGTTTGTGCATCGTGTCCGTGTCCCCTATCCCCATCCACTATTTATCCCCATATACAAATACATTGATTTTTTCCGCATCCGACAACCCGGACGTCAAAACCAAACCGTGTCTCACAGAACATCTCTCCCGACCCTCTCCGTTGTGTCGAACACACTCGACGTAATTAAAACTATAACCCTAGCCATTTTTCGGCCATCCACAGCCCGACCCCGTCTGGCCATCCGAAACACCAAACCAGCCATCACCGTTCCTCCACCACCATACTCACCTGAGCACGGCCCAGCCGTCACCATCACCGTCGTTAACCGTCCCCGACCAACCCGTCTTCCCCGTACCACATCCACCGCCGTTCCCAACACCAGCAACACAACTCGACGCCTGTAGCACCCAGTTTCCCAAATGAGGGTAATTTTAAAATTTCGTGTTTATAATTATTTTAATAATGATATTTAATTCATGATATGATTTTTGGTGATTTTAAATTATTTTAAAATTATTTAAATCAATGACTTGTGGTTTTGACGTTTTGCTAGTGAAACCCTAGAGACTGTTTGACCTAGAGCCTAACCATGTGATTATGATATTTTAATATCATTTTTGGCCTAAAAATATTTTTTGCATTTGACCTCTTTGAATTATTTTGATATTATTTTATTATTTATGATATTATTTTGGGGTTATTTGAGTCGGGTTCGAATTTTAACTCAATCCGACTTGAAACGGGGACCCGGGGGTAGTTTGACTCTAGTGGGACCCACACACTAGTTAGGCATGGCCCACATGATATTAATTTTAGTCCACATGATAGAAATATTTTAGTTAGAGGTTAGACTAATTATTATGGATAAGGTTAGTTGATTAGAGACTTTAGAATGACTAATTTAGCCCCAACCAATTAGCCCTTTCCTAATACTCATAGAATAGGTTAGTGGGGGCATTTTGGACCTTACCATAATAGGACAAATAGCCCCATATGGCCAACCACTTTGGGAGAGGATAGGCTCAAGTTCATTTCATTATTCTCATCCACACACTCTCTCTTGTTCTTCCCCAAATTCCTAGAGAGCAATA
The DNA here is from genome assembly GCA_029216955.1 of Iris pallida. Classification (NCBI taxonomy): domain Eukaryota; kingdom Viridiplantae; phylum Streptophyta; class Magnoliopsida; order Asparagales; family Iridaceae; genus Iris; species Iris pallida. Next base: position 29,758,961 of record JANAVB010033017.1, read on the forward strand.
CCTAGCAATTTCTCCACCAAATCCTTCCATTTCACCACCAAATCTTCTTCTTTCCTTCTCCATTCTAGCCAAGGAGGAAGCTACCCAAGTTTGGGAGGATTCGGAGCTCGTTCGTGTCCTTTTGAATTCTCTACGTGTCGGTGTCGCTCCGGGAAGGCTTTTCTTCGATTCGATCTACCGGGAGGTATAAATCCCTTCTCCTTTTCATTTCCTCATGCACATAGGTCTATTTTGAATCCATAGGAATGACCCCATGGTTGTATCTCCATTTGTGTCCATTTCGTGTCCATTTGGAGGTCATAGGAGTGTCATTTGTGTTGTGGTTGTGTCCATGTGGGAAAATCCCAAATTTGGACACACTATGTGTTATTGTTATGTTTGAATGAATTATTACATATTTAATCTCATATTTTTGTATTGGAGATGTGTTCTATAGTGTCTCATATATATATATTAGTGTAGAGAGTGAGTTCTTGATATATTATGTTATATACTTGTGTTCTTTTGTCTCAAACTACCTAAATCCGTCATGATTTTTATCCACGTTTTTAATTTCAGCCCTAACTTAGAAATGTCATAACTTCTAGATCAAAGTTCGGTTTAATCTTCCGTTTTTTTTAAAAGAAGCGTATTGAAGTTAGATTTCCAAAAACATGTATTAATAGGCCTAATTCTTTCTGTAACATTCTGGAGAATTATTTGAGTGTCAGCTGTACGAAAGACAAACGCGTTCTCGGTGTTTTCGCGATTCCGGGAGTTTCCGGAAACGAAAACGCGATCCGTTTGAAGTTTCGGAAAGCTAACACATAGATCTATAACATACTTTAATCCTAAATTTTAATTCATGCTGAGATGGTACAGTATTGATTATTAGTAGGAGTTATTATTCGGCATATGCATCTTGTGCACCCTTGTGTGTAATATAATGTTCTATTTGATTTAAACCCATGTTAATGTATATAGATTATGTAATTAAATAGAGAATGCAAGCATGAATAAATGGTTAAATAAATGATGTATGAGGTATAAGTATCCTATCTAATGTAAGCATGTATAAGTATGGCTTGTGATGAATATGTAGGTTCCATAGTATGTAATGTATGGTGCATATAGTGGTGCAAGAGAATAAATGAATGATGAATGAATGCAAGCATGAATGTAATGTAATAATAGATGTAATGCATGATATGTTAGATGAATGAAATGATATATATATGATATATATCCTCTTTACATTAATGTATATATATGGTTGAATGCAAGCATGTAGGAATACAATTAATGTAATGTATGTAAGCAATACATAAATGCATGAATGAAAAAATGATATACAATGCATGCATGAAAGTATATAATGAATGCTAGATATAAATACAAGGTATATATGTAATGATAGATATGAATGCATAATGTATAAATATTGTAAATGCAATATCAGATTTCATATGTAGACATAGAACCAATGCATAGCTGATATTTAGATTGAATGTTAGTTCATTTTAGGTTGTTCGAACACTGAACTGTCCATGTAAGCATATATACCTTCCTTTTCCTCCTATTGCCAAGCCAATTTTTGTTTTCAATATAATGGAATGTCTATGAATGTAATGTTAACCTTCAACCCCTTAATTCGAAATGTTAGTTAATTTCAGTATTAGACAATGTATGAGCTGTATGCATATAGGATGTTGGCTTAATGGCAGATTTCAGATAACATGGTTCATTTTATGTGGTTAGTTACACCAGTTTATGGGATAGCTCACTTTAGTTTATATGTAAATGTGGAACTAAACTGAGAATGAACTTCATCCTCTGCACAAGGACACCCCACTCTATATCAACCACCATGCCATGTAACCATTCTCTAAATGATTGCTATAATATATATATATTTATGTAAAGTATAGATGCATGTTAGTTATAACTTAAATAGTCTCTACTCTAATGTATATAGATGTATACTTGTAGCCATGCATGTTAAGTGTAATACATGTGTAATGTAGATGGGTTAGCTTTGTGCCATGTGTAGTGTAAACTCATAACTAGTATTGATTTCTCTTTTCATGTACACCTCCATGTTCACACACACACATAGCTTTACATGTTAGTTCCTTTCTTTTATATATATATATAATATAGAATATGTATGATAGTGATGTATCTTGATGTGTGACTTGTGTTGGCTTGTATAGCCTTGTGATTGGTGTGTGACTGCTAGCATAGGCTTGGTTAGGCCTAGTAAGACTTATTAGACTTGTTTGGGCTTGGACTTGACCTAGTTGACTAGTGTGGTTGACTAGAGTTGACCAAGTGTTGACTTTAGTATAGTTTGACCTAGACAGCATGCAGATGCATTATAGATTACTATTATCATCTCCTGTATACATCTTGACTTGTGTTGCTCTAACTAGGAGTCAGGTACCTCATCTCGGACAGTATATTTACTTCAGACATTCAGATACGAGGCGAGTACATTCTCTGACCGTTTTATACTTGTCTGGATTTACATTCTTGCTCTAGATTACTGTACTTGATGCTGACACAATCATTATCACGGATTAGTACTATGTGGATCTTCTTCTGAGATGTTACCTCCTTGTATTCACTAAATACATATTGTGATGTGCGTTTCACTTACATATTATATTTATTGAATATCCTTATCATTGTACACTCATTGTGCATATTGTACTCTCATTATCACATTGAGCCATTATACAAGCCATTGTACAAGCCATTGTATAAGCCATTGTACAAGCCATTGTATAAGGTAACGTAACTGAATTGGATCCTTGTGTATTGATTGGAGAGGAAGAGTAAAATTGGTTATGTGATCAATCCTATTGTATAAGAAATTATATATGTCCATTGTACACCCACGTACAAAGGAGTCCCATTTTATTGTATAACCTAACCCGTTTATATAACCATATTGTGCTCTAAATCACATGTTGCTTACAGTTCTTACTTATCATATATAGATATTTCTCATTATCAAATCTCTGTTGTTTTCATATACATTCTTCTTTCAGCGTTTTATGTACCTTACTCTATTGCATGCTTTATATTTCCTAACATGATATGAACTGCATGAGATGTTTTGTGCTCGCTCCCGTCCTGACTGGACCTGTTAAAATTTTTACAGAGGATGATGAGGAACCCTGCACCCTTACTTGGAGTTTGCCTAGTTGACACTCGCGACCTAGACCCCTGGGGAGGTTCAGGCAGCTGCTCAGGATGATACCTTGTATAGTGTAGATAGCTTAGACTGTCCTTTCTTTTCATGTTTAGTTGTTGTCTTATTTTCAGAGTTGTATATTTTAGAGATGTTGAGACTTTGTTATTTCTTTCTGCTGTACCTCAGTTGAGGATTTCTTATCTATTTTCCATCATGCTACATTCTACCTTAGATTGTGATTGAGTTGTACCTCTGTGTTGGCCTCCTTATGGAGAGTATTCATATTATGTTAGTTATAGTTCATGACCTATAATAGCGTTCTACCGCCGATACTGCGGCGTAGGCTGGGCGTTGTTACGCTCTCGTACCCTCACAGTGGGTGCGGGTCGTGACACATTTTTAGTGGTGGCCCATGCAGGTCGAGTTTATGTAGTGGTATTCGAACTAGAGTATCACTACAGCCTGCAGTAGGATTAGGATATTTTTGGAGGTACTCAATCACATTAGAAAAAACTCTTAATCCGATTCCTTTTGTCTAAAATTATTGCTTATTGACTTCCTTTGAATATAAACTGTTCTCCTTGAATTTTTGCTTCATTCTCAAAAATTGCTTCTTGTTTTGATCTGTCTTCATGATGGTTATGAAGACACGATCTCATCGCTTCGGTTCGGGGAATACTATCGAGAGGCTGGCCACCTCTCGTCCTGTTCATCAGGGCCTCGAGACCGCAGCTTTTGTTGTACCGACTCAGGTTAGCGTTTCTGCTATATTGGAGGTGCACCTCCGTCTGTACAGAGACTTTTCCCTTCATTTTCGGTTTCTCTCAGCAGCAGCAATTCATGCAGCATCAGCATCAGAGATTTGTGCAGTATCAGCATCAGGCTGGAGAAAACCAGCAGGGCGAGCTATCGTCAGGACAGTCGAGGATGCACAGACCGTTGGAGATCTTGCTGCAAGTTCCGTTCTTCTCAATTCCATTCCCGCAATTGTCTTTTATAATTACCTTGAAATTCGATTCCATCTGTTCCTTGTTGATTGATTAATTTTGTCATATTACTCTTTTGTTGTGTTTGTTTTTTTTCCTGAGAAAATCATATGGGCTTGGTCGCCTAAATCATGGGATCTATAATCTTCGATAGTCGTATTAGTTGGCATAGTGAGGACATGTAGTCAGATTTGGATGTATTCTCGGGTATGGAAATTTAAGGTTATCGCCGTCGCATGCGGCAGTGCGAAAATTTTAAATACCATGAACCTAGAGGTATGTACCTTAGTCAAGGACTCTGTGATTATCGTAGCCCTGCTCACTAGCATGATGAAGACTCTGGACAACATGATTTTGGACAGACGCATATGATTAACAGATTGTATCTTGAGAAGGTTTAAACATTATACCCTTTTGATTGTTATAAATGACTTTGGAGTAGGGATATTTAGTTTTGTAGAGCTTATTCATAGGTAGTTCCTTCATAGTATAATGGTATGATAACTTGTAGAGTGTCTGTACCCTAGAGGTGATAGTTAGCATTGGTGTTAGAATAGTAACCCATTGCAGATAATTCTCCTGTTATCTATAATACCAACCAGTTACATATAGGATAGTAGACAGCCCTACAACCTTGATGATTGTTGTTCCCTTACCTTTCCAATTAGGACACCCTAGATTGTTTGTGTGTTGATACCATAGTACTGTTTTGACCTAGAATGATTAGTGTATCTAGGTGAGACTTCCAACTGCTATGGTATGCCCTGACCTTGTATACTATTCCTTCAAATTGCATGATTTAGATAAAAAAAATTTAGACCTTGATTGTTGGGAAATAGGGACGTCACTCCATTAATATCAGTTGTAGATATATATGGGTTAGTCCTTGATGTGGGGATGTGTGTCTATAAACATGTAGCTTAGGAGATTTAGGAGAGATTATAGTATCAGCCTTGATAGGATGTACTAGTCTTTTGGTGAGTATAAATGTGTTATGAGAGATAGGAGCCTATATGTCTTAGTAATGCATCGTTTCTATGGTAATAGAATGTATTAATAGATGGTTAATAGGAAGATAATAGTTTGAGCATACCTATAGCCTATGATCAGTTCCTTTTCATCCTTAGTTAAGACCACTTTAAAATAGGTCCAGTCCCTTGGATATAGGTTCCAGTCCATATTCTATTGAAGTTCCATTACCGCCGTACAGCAGAGCAGTATTGGAGGTATTCCTAGATTGACACTTTTTAGATGCCCGTTTATTATTCCAGTCTTAGGAAGTGTTACCTTAGATATTGGGTAGGTTAGAGGCTCTAGAAGGAGTACTATCGATCTTAAATTTCGAGGACAAAATTTTTTTGAGGTGGGTAGAGTTGTAGCACCCAGTTTTCCAAATGAGGGTAATTTTAAAATTTCATGTTTTTAATTATTTTAATAATGATATTTAATTCATGATATGATTTTTGGTGATTTTAAATTATTTTAAAATTATTTAAATCAATGACTTGTGGTTTTAACGTTTTGCTAGTGAAACCCTAGAGACTGTTTGACCTAGAGCCTAACCATGTGATTTGATATTTTAATGTCATTTTTGGCCTAAAGATATTTTTTGCATTTGACCTCTTTGAATTATTTTGATATTATTTTATTATTTATGATATTGTTTTGGGGTTATTTGAGTCGGGTTCGAATTTCAACTCAATCCGACTTGAAACGGGGACCCGGGGGTAGTTTGACTCTAGTGGGACCCACACACTAGTTAGGCATGACCCACATGATATTAATTTTAGTCCACATGATAGAAATATTTTAGTTAGAGGTTAGACTAATTATTATGGATAAGGTTAGTTGATTAGACACTTTAGAATGACTAATTTAGCCCCAACCAATTAGCCCTTTCCTAATACTCATAGAATATGTTAGTGGGAGCATTTTAGACCTTACCATAATAGGACAAATAGTCCCATATGGCCAGCCACTTTGGAAGAGGATAGGCTCAAGTTCATTTCATTATTCTCATCCACACACTCTCTCTTGTTCTTCCCCAAATTCCTATAGAGCAATCCCTAGCAATTTCTCCACCAAATTCTTCCATTTCACCACCAAATCTTCTTCTTTCCTTCTCCATTCTAGCCAAGGAGGAAGCTACCCAAGTTTGGAAGGATTCGGAGCTCGTTCGTGTCCTTTTGGAATCTCTACGTGTCGGTGTCGCTCCGGGAAGGCTTTTCTTCGATTCGATCTACCGGGAGGTATAAATCCCTTCTCCCTTTCATTTCCTCATGCACATAGGTCTATTTTGAATCCATAGGAATGACCCCCATGGTTGTATCTCCATTTGTGTCCATTCCGTGTCCAATTGGAGGTCATAGGAGTGTCCTTTGTGTTGTGGTTGTGTCCATGTGGAAAAATCCCAAATTTGGACACACTATGTGTTGTTGTTATGTATGAATGAATTATTACATTTTTAATCTCATATTTTTGTATTGGAGATGTGTTCTATAGTGTCTCATATATATATATATATTAGTGTAGAGAGTGAGTTCTTGGTATATTATGTTATATACTTGTGTTCTTTTGTCTCAAACTACCTAAATCCGTCATGATTTTTATCCACGTTTTTAATTTCAGCCCTAACTTAGAAATGTCATAACTTCTAGCTCAAAGTTCGGTTTAATCTCCTGTTTTTTTAAAAGAAGCGTATTAAAGTTAGCTTTCCAAAAACATGTATTAATAGGCCTAATTCTTTCTGTAACTTTCTGGAGAATTATTTGAGTGTCAGCTGTACGAAAGACAAATGCGTTCTCGGTGTTTTCGCGATTCCGGGAGTTTCCGGAAACGAAAACGCGATCCGTTTGAAGTTTCGGAAAGCTAACACATAGATCTATAACATACTTTAATCCTAAATTTTAATTCATGCTGAGATGGTACAGTATTGATTATTAGTCGGAGTTACTATTCGGCATATGCATCTTGTGCACCCTTGTGTGTAATATAATATTCTATTTGATTTAAACCCATGTTAATGTATATACATTATGTAATTAAATAGAGAATGCAAGCATGAGTAAATGGTTAAATAAATGATGTATGAGGTGTAAGTATCCTATCTAATGTAAGCATGTATAAGTATGACTTGTGATGAATATGTAGGTTCCATAGTATGTAATGTATGGTGCATATAGTGGTGCAAGAGAATAAATGAATGATGAATGAATGCAAGCATGAATATAATGTAATAATAGATGTAATGCATGATATGTTAGATGAATGAAATAATATATATATGATATATATCCTCTTTACATTAATGTATATATATGGTTGAATACAAGCATGTAGGAATACAATTAATGTAATGTATGTAAGCAATACATAAATGCATGAATGAAAGAATGATATACAATGCATGCATGAAAGTATATAATGAATGCTAGATATAAATACAAGATATATATGTAATGATAGATATGAATGCATAATGTATAAATATTGTAAATGCAATATCAGATTTCATATGTAGACATAGAACCAATGCATAGCTGATATTTAGATTGAATGTTAGTTCATTTTAGGTTGTTCGAACACTGAACTGTCCATGTAAGCATATATACCTTCCTTTTTCTCCTATTGCCAAGCCAATTTTAGTTTTCAATATAGTGGAATGTCTATGAATGTAATGTTAACCTTCAACCCCTTAATTCGAAATGTTAGTTAATTTCAGTATTAGACAATGCATGAGCTGTATGCATATGGGATGTTGGCTTAATGGCAGATTTCAGATAACATGGTTCATTTTATGTGGTTAGTTACACCAGTTTATGGGATAGCTTACTTTAGTTTATATGTAAATGTGGAACTAAACTGAGAATGAACTTCACCCTCTGCACAAGGACACCCCACTCTATATCAACCACCATGCCATGTAACCCTTCTCTAAATGATTGCTATAATATATATAGATTTATGTAAAGTATAGATGCATGTTAGTTATAACTTAAATAGTCTCTACTCTAATGTATATAGATGTATACTTGTAGCCATGCATGTTAAGTATAATACATGTGTAATGTCGATGGGTTAGCTTTGTGCCATGTGTAGTGTAAACTCATAACTAGTGTTGATTTCTCTTTTCATGTACACCTTCATGTTCACACACACACATAGCTTTACATGTTAGTTCCTTTATGTTATATATATATATATATATATATATATATATATATATATATAATATAGAATATGCATGATAGTAATGTATCTTGATGTGTGACTTGTGTTGGCTTGTATAGCCTTTGATTGGTGTGTGACTACTAGCCTAGGCTTGGTTAGGCCTAGTGAGACTTATTAGACTTGTTTGGGCTAGGACTTGACCTAGTTGACTAGTGTGGTTGACTAGAGTTGACCAAGTGTTGATTTTAGTATAGTTTGACCTAGACAGCATGCAGATGCATTATAGATTACTATTATCATCTCCTGTATACATCTTGACTTGTGTTGCTCTAACTAGGAGTCAGGTACCTCATCTCGGACAGTACATTTACTTCAGACATTCAGATACGAGGCGAGTACATTCTCTGACCGTTTCATACTTGTCTGGATTTACATTCTTGCTCTAGATTACTGTACTTGATGCTGACACGATTATTATCACGGATTAGTACTATGTGGATCTTCTTCTGAGATGTTACCTCCTTGTATTTACTAAATACATATTGTGATGTGCGTTTCACTTACATATTATATTTATTGAATATCCTTATCATTGTACACTCATTGTGCATATTGTACTCTCATTATCATATTGAGCCATTGTACAAGCCATTGTATAAGCCATTGTACAAGCCATTGTATAAGGTAACGTAACTGAATTGGATCCTTGTGTATTGATTGGGGAGGGAGAGTAAAATTGGTTATGTGATCAATCCTATTGTATAAGAAATTGTATATGTCCATTGTACACCCACGTACAAAGGAGTCCCCTTTTATTGTATAACCTAACCCGTTTACATAACCATATTGTGCTCTAAATCACATGTTACTTACAGTTCTTACTTATCATATATAGATATTTTTCATTATCAAATCTCTGTTGTTTTCATATACATTCTTCTTTCAGCGTTTCATATACCTTACTCTATTGCATGCTTTATATTTCCTAACATGATATGAACTGCGTGAGATATTTTGTGCTCGCTCCCGTCCTGACTGGACCTGTTGAAAATTTTACAGAGGATGATGAGGAACCCTGGACCCTTACTTGGAGTTTGCCTAGTTGACACTCGCGACCTGGACCCCTGGGGAGGTTCAGGCGGCTGCTCAGGATGATACCTTGTATAGTGTAGATAGCTTAGACTGTCCTTTCTTTTTATGTTTAGTTGTTGTCTTATTTTTAGAGTTGTATATTTTAGAGATGTTGAGACTTTGTTATTTCTTTCTGCTGTACCTCAGTTGAGGATTTCTTATCTATTTTCCATCATGCTACATTCTACCTTAGATTGTGATTGAGTTGTACCTCTGTGTTGGCCTCCTTATGGAGAGTATTCATATTATGTTAGTTATAGTTCATGACCTAGAACAGCGTTCTACCGCCGATACTACAGCGTAGGCTGGGCGTTGTTACGCTCTCGTACCCTCACAGTGGGTGCGGGGCGTGACAACGCCACCACCCTAGCCTGCCCTTTTCCCGTTCACCACCCGTCGACCCCAAGCACAATCCCAAACCACCCTGGCACTCCCCTGAACACCACCGCCGTCGACATCTCCGTCCACCTGCCACAGCCAATCCCGACCACGACCACCAGAAACACCGACGCACAACCACCACCGCCACCAAAAACAATACCAGATTAGAAAAAGGAACCTCACCTGTGTCGCCCAGCCCCGTCCTCCGTCGCACCCGCGCTCGGCTCCGGCCGAGCGAGCGCCCCTCCGCGTCGAAACCCTGCCGCCACTGATCCCCACCGACTAGCCATCTCCACCGTCCGGAAAGCCCTAGCCGCTCGCCTCCGCACGTCTCCGGAGCCGGAGCAGCGCCGGCTGTGGCAGCAGCGTGCACACCACCCTAGCTCCGACCTCCTCCGCCTACCGCCGCTTGGACCCGGCCACCGCTCGCAGAACCTTCCTCGCCTTCCAACGCTGGCATCCACCGCAGTAAGCGGCCGGAACGCAGTCCCTGCCGTCACCGCGTCGGCCAACGCCGATCGTACGACCCCGCTCCTCCGCGGGAACGTCGGAACCCCCGCTCTCTTTCCTCCGCCGCGGCGAACCCGCCGCCGCCCGAGCCCTCTCGGAAAACCCCCAAACTCCCATGCCTTCTTCACCTCCGCCTCTCTCTCTCTTCCTCACGACCAAGCTCCGCCGATCTCGACACTCTCCTTCCCTCCTCTCCGCATCGGCTGGACCGCCGCTGCTCACTCCGCCCTTCTCCCCTCTTCCTCCTCCGTAGTCTCGGCCGCCCGTCGACGAACCCGACCATCCTCTCCAGCCTCTCTCGCTCGTCTCTCTCTCCTCTCCTTCTTCTCTCTACAGGAGTCTTTTGACTCTTTTTGTTTTTTTAGATGATGCTCTTCTCGAGGAGAAGAAGCATCACAGCTGTTGTGTATTTTTTATTTTATTTATTTATTTATTTATTTTACTTTTAAATTCTCTATTGTTACTAGTTTTTGTTAACTGAAATAAATTTTATATTATTATTAGAATTGTTAATACTATTTATTATTATTACTATTTTGATTTTTATTATATTGTATTATTAATGCTAACATCATATTTGATATTTTTACCATTATATTATTATTATTATTTTGAGATGGCAGCAGTCCTGCCCCTATAGTTTTTGCTTAAACATTATTTTTGTTGAGGATACAGAATAATTGTTATAAGTATTGTGTATTACTAGCAATATATATATATATATATATATATATATATATATATATATTTATAAATATTATTGTTATTATTATTTTTGTCTTATTAAAATATATATAGTAGTATTTCTAAATTATCGGTTACAAAGTATAATATTGAGCTTTGAAACTCATTAGGGCTTTATATTACTTTGACAATATATATATATATATATATATATATATATATATATATATATATATATATATATATATATATATATATATATATATATAATATTTGTAAATGATTCTAAAAGTTCATGAATATCTTCCTAATTTTATATTATTTATGGTATTTTAACTATGGATTGGGACTCTAAAAATATTCTTTTAAAAAAAAAATTTAATCTAATTTTATTATAGTTGGATATCAAAATAATTCCTATGTTTTCAAATATTATTTTGACTGCTATAATATAGTTTCCAAACACGATAATTATTTTCTAAAATAGTTATATATATTTTTATTTAAACAAATCTCTTCAATTATCGATCTTGTCTCTCTAGTCATATTCATATCTTCTTCCAAATCCCGTTCCTTCGTCTGTCCGAGACTACATTATATCGACCCTAACTTATTTGACCGTCCTGGACCCGATGGAACTGTCCGTGCCACCATCAGAGGTTATCTTGCATAGTTGTTGCACCGAAGTCATTGTTCATGCCACCTTGATCATCGCAGTACCCCAGGCGTTCTACCAGGCAAGACAGCTTGCCATTCGCTGTTTAATTATTTTAGCTCATATTTCATGCATTACTTATTTTTTTTATGCAAATAAACTGTGATACATGGCATAACTGTTAGAACTTACTGTTCATTTATATTTCCTGCTATGTATTATTTTTCTCACATTAAACCTAGATTTAAGGGACCACCTTGTTAGTTGCATTCATTGGCCTTGACACGTTGTAACACGAAGTTGTGTGTCGCATGTAGAATACGGAAGTGCGTGATTGGCTGGCCACCAATACGTACAAGACGTGCGATAGGAATAACCGCTAATAGAATTGCATGCTAGTTTGACTTAGCGGTTATAGAGGTTAATGTTGTGGATACAACATAGTAGGCATTGGGCGGGGAGGACAATTCCTTAGCGTATGGGCTTCGATGCACTTTCCCTTGTGACTCGGACTCTCCGCTGGAGATACGGGTTGATGACCCAAGATTACTGACGGCCACTGACGATTCTGCGGAACGTCATACTCTTACTGATGGGGCCTCTGGTGCCCAAGGAGGACTACGCCGATCCTATTCAGCCAGGGCCCATGCGTAGGAAGGATTGTTCTTAACTATATTTTACTTAGAATGGTAGGCTACCTTATCCGTTAGGTACGAGTACTTTTGGTTTGGGTACTTGTATCTGACCGTGGCTTGGAATAATAACTTATCGCGGACTAGTTCGTCACATCTTGTCCTTGTTTGGTTGTAGGTATGACTTACTACTCCGATGAAAAGGTATTGAACCTTGTTGGGGTCCGAATACTATATTGGATTCATAGCATGGGAAGATACGTTACCGTGAATTAGTTTACCATCTCCTGTCCTTGTTTGGTTGGGGGGATGGTACGCTCGTTCAGTAGGTGCGTATTGGAACATGTTATAATTCGATTTACTTATTTATTTGAGCAATATTTATTCAGTTTATATGGCATGATATTATGTGTCTTGTTACGTCCCTCTGAGGACCTGGTTATCTCTCCAGGTGTGTGCTATTGTCTTTCGCAGGTGTTCTAGCTCTAGCCGTGACCATCGCTATTTCTTCGAGGATGATTGCACTTGGATCGTCTTCGCTTCGCTCGCCAAATTCGTATCTTTTCTTATGTATTTTTCTTTTACTTGTTGGTAGTGGATTTGTCTCCGCCCAACATATTGTATCAAGACAATTCATTATCTTTATATGATACCTTTATTTCATTTATTTGTGTGGATGAGATTAGTTATGGTTCTACTGTATTTTACAGCTTATTATTTATACGAGGCTTCCATATATTGGAGTATACTTCGTATGAATACAGCTGGCATGTCTACGTTCCTAGTCCTACGTATTTTGGGACTAGGATATTACATGTTTTCTTGAGGATATCTCTGACTCGTGGTACGATACGTTTTGGTGGAGGCGGGAAGCTTAGCCCGCGCTTCATCGGTCCTTTCGTTATCAGCGGGAGAGTTGGTGACGTTGCATACAGGCTAGACTTGCCGCCTGTGCTAGTGGGGGTCCATAACGTATTCCATGTATCACAGTTGAGGCGGTATGTGGCTGACCCTAGCCATGTGCTCGATCATTCAGAGATTGAGGTTGGGCCTTCTCTCAGCTATCTAGAGCAGCCAGTGGAGATTCTGGATCGACGGGAGAAGGTTCTGAGGAACCAGGTGATACCCTTGGTACGCGCCGCATGGAGGCATCATTCTCCAGGAGAGTCTACCTGGGAGCGGGAGGATGAGATACGCGAGCGATACCCTTATCTTTTTGGACCGTGAGGTATACTTTCTATCCTTCTCATCAGTTGCATTTTGCCTTTCAATTTCGAGGACGAAATTCTTTTAAGGAGGGTAGATTTGTCACTACCATATTTATAGTATGAGGGTATTTTTGTCATTTTGGGGTAATTTGAATTTATTAGAATTTATTTGAATTTATGGAAATTATTTTGGAATTGTTTGGATGAGGGTTGACTAGGTTGACTTTGACTAGTTTTGACCCTTGTAGACCAACCTAAAAGCTAACCCTAGTTAGTATGGACTTGGTTAGGTTGTATGACTCTAGTCTAACCTAAGCTAACCCTTAGTTTGGTCAATAGACTCTAGTTAGCAATAGGAATTAGAAAGTCATAAGTCATGACTTATGATTTAGAACCATTGATAAATCAACTTAACTCATAGCCTTGTAGATTAGCCCAAAGCCCAAGAAATTATAAAACCCTAGCCCTAGACTTATGTGGCCGGCCACCATATCCTTATTGGGAACCCCACTCTATAAATACTCTCTTAGTTTTAGGGTTGCCTCTTTTAGGAAATATCAAGTTTAGAAAGAGGTTTGTTCCTTCTTCATTTAATCCATAGAAATTCCATTTCATGTCCTTTTTCATTCAAATCTCTTCCATTAGGTTTTAATATACCTATACTTGCTGTTATTGGAGTTTTATTTCAGTTTGATATTGATTTGTTGGATTGGGATATCAAGGAGAGGAGCTCAACAAAGGGGGATTTTCTAGAAAGTTCATCTATAGGTAACTTCTTTAATACTCATTGAAATTTCGATTTCTTTATACATTTAGGAAGCCCTAGGAGTCCCTTAGGTGGTTGCATTGGTTTCGTGTCGAGTTTCATAGGTTTCGTGTCTGTTTTGGACACGTATCATGAACCCACAGTAGGTGTTTGATGAAATGTCCCAAAGGACATTCGACCTAATTTCTATAAAGCTTTTGAATATGAATCTAGGTCTTGTTATTGCTTATTGATTTCTGTTTCTTTGAGGTGATAATTGTATCGTGTTGTGTCATTTTGGACACGCGAACCCACAGTTTTCTGACTGCGCAGCAGTGCCCTACTACTCGGGGGCTGTAGCGGACACGACACGCGATAATATGACACGAGACTCGACACGCACCATGGATCAGTGACTGACATGCCACATGTCAAGTCTCACGTGTCCACGTGGCGTGTCGAAAGAGATATCAGTGTCGTACTGATGTTTTACTGTGCAGTGCACACGAAAAATCGAGCACTGATATGCTACTCGTATTCGTGCTGGACACGTCGAGGACACGAACCAGGGTGCCCTAGTCCTACTCGACCCTGGAACACGAGTACAAGACTCATTGAGTCGTGTCCTGCCTGCACGACTCCGTGTCCTGCCCGCACGAGACTGTCCTGTCAGTCTATACTGTGGGTGATACTTGCTGTTTGGACACTTCGTGTCCACTTTTGTGGACACGAATCACCCTCTCTGACAGAACACTATTAGTATGTTAATTACCAGCCAAATTGTTATACATTAATTGTTTTAATTATCAAAATTCTCATTTACCCAAAATAACTGATACATGTGATTTTCTGTGTGGATTTCCAGTTTTTGGGAATCGAATTTTGTCAGCTGCTTGACCCATTTTAATTGTTAATTAGTTTGGTTTTAAACCTTAATGATGTGCACCTATAAGTGTTCTATGTGTGTGTCGAAATTTGGGTTTAATTGGATGTGTTTGGCTCATGAAAACTGAGATTTAAGTCTAGACTGTTAAACTGGAAATGGTTAACTGTTAAAACTAATTTTGGGGTTTGGTTTTGAACTGGAAATTATGTTTGGACTGAACTGGAATTGACCCCATTCCTCTTCACTGTTTCACTGTTTTAGAAATTCAGATTTCATTGTATGTATTTAGTTTACTGTTTTGCAATGTTCCTATAGCACTGTTTCATATATCTATTATACACTCACTGATTTTTCCCCTTCCAATTCCTGTTCAGTCCAGTGTACTGTCTCACACACATATTTCATACATCCATCAACCACACCCTCACTCTTTAATACACACACACTTTACTTTCTTCACTCACTCACACACATTAGCATGCACACTTGACACCATGTTCACTCTCTCACACACATGCATCACACTGTCCTCATGACAGTCCCCACACTTCACTACCATGCCACTTTCTCATATGACACTATTCACTCCCTATTGCCATATATACACACACACACACATTTGCATGTATGTGGTACTCCATGTTATACACACACCTTCATACATGTTCCTATTTCCTATATGTGTATATATATATAAAGTGTGATGTATATATATATAGATATCCTATATATGTGTATGTATCTATATATATATATTTAATATATAATGTATGTATGTTTCTCATAGGAGCATATATGTTATTACATGTATTCCTAAGCTAGACTATATAAATATATATATGTGTATTGCTTTAGATATAGATAATATCTTGTGTAGTTGTGTATAGATGTTGGTTGGTTCTTTAGGCATGATATTGCCTAGTAAGCCTAGATTAGTCTTGTTAGAACTTAGAATAGCCTTGTTAGACTAGTATAGACTAGTTTGACCTAGTTTAGACTTGTTAGACCTAGTTTGACCATAGTTGACCAAGTTTGACTTCTAGGGTTGACCAGAGTTGACCAAGAGTTGACTTTGGCCTAGATTGATCCAGACTCATGTAGAATGCATAGTATAACTTCATTTTACCATTTTAGACTTGTTGTGACTTGTGCTGTTCTGAATAGGAGCCAGACACCACTCCTCGGACAGTACTTTTCAGTTGGACATTCAGATACCAGGCGAGTACATTCTCTGATCATTTCATATCCTACTTAGAATTATTTTCTGCATTAAATTACTTTACTTGTTACTGTCACGTTGGTCACACGGATTGGTACTATATGGATCCCTTCTTGAGATATTATCCTTAGGGAGCATCGGGTACTACATGTTCTGTGCGTTTCACTTACATGGCGTATCACTATGCTTCACTGGTTCTTTGATCACTTGTGACATATACTCTTACGATCACAGAGTCTCCTAGAATCTCTTATCCCATTTACTGGGTATCCTAGAATCTCCTAGAATCCCCATTTATGGGACATCCATGTATCACCCTTCGGGAGCTTTGCATGGAATCATAACATAACCTGGTTGGATCCTTGTGTATTGATTGGGGGTACGGGAGAGTAGAAGTAGACATGTGAATAATACCCAAGTAGTATCTTATCAGAATCTTTCCATAGTGTCTTATCAGAATCTCTTATGCCATTTACATGTCTATATTGTACTCTGACTCACTAGCCATTGTTAGTTTCTATTTATAGTAGATATTTCTATTACAGCTCTCTCTCTGTTTACATACATCATTTCTTTCAGTACCTGTATCTTACTTTATTGCATGATTATATTTTTTAACCTGCTATGAACTGTTGGGATGTACTGTGCTCGCTCCTGTCCTGACTGGACCTGTTGAAAATATTACAGAGGACAAGGAGGAGGCCTGTGTGGATACCTTCTACGGGGAAGCCCTAGACGACACTTGCGAGCTGGACTCTCAGGAGGACCCAGCTCTAGCTGAGGACATCACCCCCACTGCCTAGACTAGTTTAGTTAGGCTTATCTTATTTTATGTTGTCATAAGACTGTTTAGCTAGGCTTTACTTCTGTTCAGAGATTTGAGTTGTATATATTCTTTTATTTACTGTAGCTGAGTTTGTACTCTAGATATTGCTGGGATATTATCTTAGACTACTTTATCATCTATTTTTCCTTGAGTTCTATATCATATCGTGCTATCTCTTCCTTAGTTGTGATTGAGTTCATTTACTTCTATGTCACCCCCATTCGGGGAGTATAAACTATTTAGAGATATATTGTTAGATGTATGTTGACTTATGACAGCGTTCTACCGTCGACACTGCGGCGTAGGCTGGACGTACCCACGTCTCGTGCCCTTACTCTAGGGTACGGGTCGTGACAAATGGTCGGAACACCCGATTCATTAAATCCATGAAAGCGGCAGGGGCATTCGTTAAGCCGAACGACATTACCAGGAACTCGTAATGGCCGTATCGAGTGCGGAAGGCAGACTTCGGCACATCGTCCGACTTGATCTTGAGTTGATAGTAACCCGAATGCAGATCAATTTTAGAGAACACAGTGGCTCCTTGAAGGTGATCAAACAAATCGTCTATGCAGGGCAGGGGATATTTGTTCTGGACGGTGGCTTTGTTCAGCTCGCGGTAATCGATACAAAGACGCATAGAGCCATCCTTCTTCTTGACAAACAGCACGGGCGCTCCCCAGGGCAAGACGCTGGGTCGGATGAATCCTTTGTCGAGCAATTCTTGTAACTGCACTTTGAGTTCTTTAAGCTCTGCAGGGGCCATTCTGTACGGGGCTTTCGAGATCGGTTGAGTGTCGGAGAATGTATCGATAGTAAACTCAATCTCTCGATCGGACAGCATGCCGGGCAGCTCGTCCGGGAATACATCAGGGAATTCTACCACAACGTCGGTATGACCCGCGTTTGCACCATCCTATCGTATGTCTCGAACGGAAGCTAGATAGCCTTCGCACCCCGAATGCAGCATCCGTCGAGCAGATATTACGGAGATCACCATGCAGGTCGGCGACGCCTCACCACACGAGTAGCAGAATTCAGGCACTCCAGGTATGCGGAATGTGACCTTTTTTTCAGCGCAGTCTATGGTTGCGTTGCACGGACCGAGCTAATCCATCCCCAGAATGATATCGTAGTCCTTAATGTTTAGAACTATCGCATCGAGACTGACCTTTTGACCACCTATATAGATGATTCTGCCTCTGCAGACTAAATTTGCAAGTAGTGGCATGCCCGACGGTACGTTAACAGTGAGGTCGATGCCCAGTGGTGTTAAGGTAAATTTGTGCTCGGCGGCAAAGTCCACCGATATAAAACTATGCGTGGTACCTGAATCAAATAATACACGAGCAGGTTTATTATTGAATTGCAGTATACCTGTCACGACTGTATCAGATACAAACACTTCGTCCCGAGTCATGGCGTAGACGTGGCCCTGAGCATTGGGGCGACGGTCTTGGCCATTCTGTTGTACGGTCGGTGGAGCCCGAGGTGCTTGGCCTCGGTTTTGTTGATGTTGCAGGGGGCGTTGGTTCGGCGTAGCTTCCGGGCAGTCCCTTACGAGGTGATCTCTTTTGTCGCACGCGAAACATACTCTGTACTTAAGTCGGCACTCAGTGTCCAGGTGCCCGTCCTTGTGGCAGAAATTGCAGACCATCCGCTCCTTCGTCTGGTTGCCGCGATATTGACGCTTTTGTGCGTTGTTGCCTCCCGTATTACTATGACATTTGTTATTAAAGTGAACAGCGCCGGTAGTAGTAGGAGGATACTCGGACTCCAAACGGATGGCGTGGTTAAGTGCCTCGCCCACAGTTTTGTATTCCGGTACCGAGACATGAGCACGAATAGAGGAACGCAGGCCTACTACAAATCGTTTTGCTTGACTTGCGGTGATAGATAAATAGTCTCCAGCAAACTTGGCCAGTTTTTTGAATTTAGCCGCATATTGTCGTACAGTCATATTCCCATACGTCAACTACATAAACTCATTTTCTTTTTCCTGTCGCACGACTGCAAAAAGATATTCGTTCTCGAACGCATCTCTGAATGTCGCCCATGAGATCGCCGCCGTCTCGTCTTCACGTCGAATAGCCCGCTTCTGCACAGCCCACCAATCGTGCGCGTTCATTCGAAGTAGAAGTTGAGCACACGCGACTTTCTTCGAGTCCTCGACACCCAGAAGCTCGAACTTGTCTTCCAGCTCCTCCAACCAGTCGATCGCCACCGAGGGATCTTCTGTGCCGTTGAAGGAAGTGCGGCAGCTTTTAGTGAATTTTGACACGTCGAAGTTATAACTTCTCGGTGCCGCAGGTAAGAGCACGGGCGTCTCTGGTTCGGCTTCGTTGGATCGAACCGTAGGCTGGGTTACGACAGACGTCATCGTTGAATTGTTGTTGTTGCCCACGACCGACTGTACGATATGCTGGAGGGTATTCAGCTGCTGTTGCTGCACCTTGAATTGAGCCTCGAACCGATTCTCAAATTGAGCCTGACGAGCCTCCGCTTGCTGACGATGGAGCTCATTTTGACGTTGCTGCATTTCAAGCATCTACAACATACGTTGCATTGGGTCGCCGGAAGGTCCGGCTACGGTAGGTGTCATTCCCGTTGGGTTAACGAAATGCCCGGGTCTAGAAGCACTCGAGCCGCTGGAAGCGCTCGTCTCGTCGTCCGCCTGAGCTCCCGTAACTGCAGGAAAAAGAAAGCAACTCTCGTTAGTTTCGAAAAATGTCCTGGGTTTAGCGTATGGAACAACTCATCTCATCGACACGAGGTCAACGGTTGGAGACTAGAACTCGACATTGGAGGCCAAGGACGTAAAGCCGTGCTCTGATACCATTATGTCACGTCCCGATTTCGTCGAATCGATAATCGTCCCCGGGCGTGATGTCGTGCGAACCTAATTTGCGATCGCACAAGGCCTAGTCATAAGGTAATCCGAGACACGAGATCTAAGAGAGTACGCAGACAAATTGATTCACACAATAAGTAAAGAAAACTTTAATTTTATTGATAATGAACATTTTTACAGACTCCGATCCAAGATTCATTGCCGTGCGGGCTACAACATGACTCGATTACAAAAGGGTGCCGATGAGATAGCCGTTCCATACATTGCACACATCCCTCAATCGAGAGCCTTCAAAAATGGAGTCGCAGAGAAAGTCTTCGACGCACGGCCGAAGCTTCAAAATCATGAACGCCGCCGAGCTAGCTAGCACGTGCTTCCTGGTTCACGGGACCTGCAAAGAGCGAGGATCAGCACGAAACACATGTACTGGCGAATGGCTAATTAAATCCAAGCTCTGTATTTGATTCAAAAAATTTTGTAAACATGTTAGCTAGCTATTTCAATGATCTTTCTAACCCTACTGTTCAATTTGCATATTAACATGTTTTGAGGCAAGCATGTGAAACTGGATATCATTAAGCAACTATCATATTCATCCCGTGTCCCGTGCATCTGTTAAGCAGTGAAAGGGTATTCAGGCCACTGGCAATGTCAAGCCATTTCGGACTATAGCATTTGGTTAGACGACGCCCCTTTCGCGTAGGGTAGCGTGCCCTGTGCGAAAGTGCCCGCATAACTCGTGCCGATGAAGGGTTGGCGCTGCTACACTCATTCCTCCCGGGCTGAATCGATCCCTTGGCCCAGGCAACCGTTCGAGGAAACTTCACCTTGTCGACAAGTTTTTCAATGACCGTTTTCTCTTAGACTTAGTCGATTTTGCTTCCTTAGCCGTATCGTTGCGATAAACGTTAATCGATTCATTCATTGTTTTGCATAGGCTAATTGGATTTATATAAGAAAACACGTTTTCCGTTTTCAAAATCGGCGGTTTGATAGCAAGTGTTTCGTGAAGAATCGTGCCACGATTGTAACCCCTCTTCTCAAAATTTTCAAATTATTTATTTGGTTATTTTGAAATAAAATCTCTTTGAACGTATAGACATAATTTTACTATTATTTTGTATTTCAAAAACTAGTGTAGAAATCATGATTAAAAAATAGTATTTAAGTTTCAATAATTGTTCTTGAAATCTTACTATTTGAAATACAAATGATATTGATCATTATTTTTGGGCTTCAAAGGATTAGTTTCGAAAATGGTTTTAAAATCATAAATATTGTAGCAATCAGTCCTTTGATCATATTTGAATTTATACGTATCAATTATGCTTCAAATTAGTTTGATGATATAAAATATTAGTTAAATACTTATGGTGACTAACTAAGAGTTTCCTAGATATAGATAAAATATTATTCGATTATCTTTCAATTTATCTCAATAATAAATTGATTTTTGAAATAGTATGGTTGGAGTTACTTGATAATATTAATTGTTGCTTTAAATTAATATAACTAGCTAATAAGAGATATGATTAGATTCATTCGGATTTAAAGTTTCTTTTGATTTAAAAGCATAGGAAAGGGTTATCCAATCAGGACTCTCAACCCTTATCTTCAACTCCTATTTAAGGAGGCCTTCTCCAAATTTCTCCGCTGCCTTACCATCCTCCGCGCCATGTCCCCTCTTTCCCTACAACTCTAGCGCAATCAACCACCGCGCTCGGCCCGTCCACCTCTCTCCAAATCTACCCGTGCCTCACGTCCGCCGAACTGCCGAAGCATCGTCGCATAGTAAGAAGCCACCTTGGCAGCCTCGCCCTCTCCACCACACGCCACTTCGTCGGGAACCTCCACAACCATCACCAAAATTTCCATCCATCACCATCCCCACCTCTGATACAACAAGCCTCCCATTCACCACAACACAGCCAAATATACAAACTGTGCCGAAGTGTCCGTGTCCACAACCACCATTATCGTGTCCATCCACGGGTCCGACCCCGGGCATCCGTGTCCGTGTTAGCATTCGTTCTCTTCTTTACATCAGAATTTTCTCGTGTCCGAGCCAGGACACGAATACAGAAACCAAAGAAGAATGTGTCCAACCTCTAGACATGATTCATGTACAAAGAAAACGACACTAAAAAAATTCTAACCTGCGACCGTCTGACTCCGCCATCTCCACATGTACCTCAATTTCTCTCTGCCGCCGCCACGGGGGAGCCATCGACCACGTTCAGTGCCGCCCAAGCGCCGGAGTCCTCGCCGCCTTCAGTTCCGTCGAGGAGAACCCCTCGCCACCTCTCGTGCCACCGCGTCGCGTGCGCTGGTCCGCTGAGGCCGTGCCTTTCTTCGAATAGCCGCGAGCCTCCGCGCCGTGACGGAGCCGCCGCCGTGCCAAACGCCTCTCCGCGTGCACATCTGCAAATCGACCGCCAGAGACGTCTGCGTGACGATGCCAGCACGCCACCACAAGCTCGCGCCCACCAACGGCCGCAGCCACGCCCCGCCGGTTGTCGACCTCCATCTGCGCCGAGATGCCAGCGCGGGATTCCAGGCGAGCAGCGCCCATCCGCTGGTCCAGCGACGTTTCTCGTCGTGATGAGCCGACCTGACGTTTCGGGCGGGCCGTGTGCGTGCGCCCCTCCGTCCAGTCGCCGGTGAGCGAAACCCTCCTCCATTTTTTTTTGCACTCTCTTTCCTTCCTCTTCTGCTTCTTTAATTAGCTCCTTTTATTTTTGAGAGGAGGACATCTGTTCTTTTGAGAATAGTAATCAAGTCTGTCCCCTCGGGACCAGTAATCGAGTCACCTCACAATATTAGTTATTATATATATTAGTACATACTATACTAATTACCGGATAATAAATGTATATTTATTATTAGTATTAAAATTTTTATTAGTTATTATTAAACCTTAATATTATTATTACTATTATTGTTATCAATATATTAAATTAATATTTCCAAAAAAATATGAAAATAGTTTTGGGGCATAAATTATTTTTTCTTTATTTTCAAGAA
This sequence comes from Iris pallida, assembly GCA_029216955.1. Lineage (NCBI taxonomy): Eukaryota > Viridiplantae > Streptophyta > Magnoliopsida > Asparagales > Iridaceae > Iris > Iris pallida. Next base: position 29,782,047 of record JANAVB010033017.1, read on the forward strand.
ATTATCTAAGTTTATTTAAAAAACGATATATTATGTTTTTTTTTCAGTATTATAAATATTTTCAAATAGTTATCCATAAATAAGGTTGACTAGTAAAAATATAGTTTGGATACTTCAAATAGTTTTACAAAATAGTTAATAATATATTCTCGTAAACTAATTCAATTACAAGTTATTGACCGTGACTAATCGTGTTTTCCATTTTCTTATGATTTTGAATTCCTACATATCGACCTTCGCCAATTGGATGATTCTGAACGCAATGGTATTGTCGGTTTCACCAGCTAAGGACCCCAGGCGAGTACAGTTTATTGTCTGTATTTCGATATTGATCTTTACTATATTTCATTGATTGGCCATTGGTTATGTGATTTTTATACTCTATTATAAATTGTTAAGTCGGGAATGTGAAGTACCAAGGATGTGTGATCCGACCGTAGACAGTGTTTATTTTCATGCAGTAGACATCGTAGACAGTGCTTATTTTTTTTGCAAGTAGACATCGTAGACAGTACTTATTTTTCTGCAAGTAGACATCGTAGACAGTGCTTATTTTTCATGCAGTAGACATCGTAGACAGTGCTTATTTTTCTGTAAGTAGACATCGTAGACAGTGCTTATTTTCTGCAACTAGACATCGTAGACAGTGCTTATTTTCTGCAAGTAGACATCGTAGATAGTATTTATTTTCATGCAAGTAGACATCGTAGACCGTGAGGTGTAGTGCCCCAGACCGATCACATATCAAAGGTACTTCTAACAGTTGGGGAAAGTATTTTGTGTCTATTTATTAGCTATTGATTTTTCGTATTTCCTGTTTATTTTCAAAAATATGTAATTGATGTCTAACCTCTGTTGTATAGTCATTTTCTTTATTTGAAATTGCATTCAGTGAATTGTGCTCCTTCCATTCCTGACTGGAAACCAATATTTTTTAGGTTAGCCGTGGATTCATTTAGCATTGAGAGATACGGGTGTAAATACAGACGAAGGCCTAGAGACTAGCTAGAAAGTCGAGTTATAGTCATTCAATATTTGTACAAGTTTATATTTTCTATAAATGTAAAACTTGTGATCGTTGTAAGTTAAATTAATTTTTGTGAATGAGCATTATTTGTGATTTTGATCTTTATGCCCGTGACAGCGTTCTACCGTCGATACTGTGGCGTAGGCTGGCTTGGACACGTCTCGTATCCGTTTAAAAAAATGGATACGGGTCGTGACAAGTTTTTGTGGTGGCCCATGCAGGTCTGTCTTCGTAAATCACGCGAACTTGTGATAGTACTTAACTTAGTTGTACTATTGCGAGCCTGCGACTAGAAAATGCTCATTTACGAATTAGAAATTAATTTAATTTAAGAGAATGACTAGGATTAGGAGTCCCTTATACAAATTACCGATGGATAGTCTAGGCCATGCAATATAGATGAGGAGTTATTAATTTTGGTAGTTGTCAGATCCCCATAGGTACACTAATATCTCTTGATATGACGACACGATCCAATGTGGATAGATTATTCACTTGGTGATACAAGGCTTCATAGAAATAATGACCTAACATTGATAAATTGTGCAATTCCTCATCCTTGTCTGTTAGACATCATCCTCATGTCTTAGCCCCAAATTACCTATTTAGTTCCTATTTTGCCCAAGAATTATTATTCTATATAATTTCTGATTATGTTATCCATATACGGACCTTGAGTTAGTTTCGATTGAAAGTTTTCCCCAATGGTTTGAATACATATGAAATAGATACTAGGATGTTTGTATTTCTTTGTCTTCAGTTATTCACCTCCATGTTCACCTTTTATTTTAAGGGTTATGACTGATAATACTTACGCTTTATTTCTTAGTCAACATGTTTGAATCTCTAGAAGCTCATGAATTCTTACAGATATAGTTAAAGTAATGTTAGTTAACTCATAATGGCAGGACAATAGCGTACTGTCGCCATTTAATTGAATTTTGGAGACTATGGATACACTGCAGCCAGCAGCGCACTGGCGAGACACAACCCCTAGAGGTAAAGTTTGTTTAAGAAAATATAGGTGATGGGATATTGCCAAAACTATGGATAGTGGTTCTCTCTTGACCGTAGATACCCTTGAGCCAATATTGGATAGAGTTAAGAAGTGTTCGATATTGTATCATGTTGAGTTACGAAACCAAGGGTTTACCACAGCCAGAGTATACGGACGAGACGTAATCCGCGGTGAAATGAACTTCAAACATGATTATAAGTTTGGGATACCATAGAGAATAGGACAATGCCATGCATGTCCCATAAGATCCCAAGCCGATATTAGTGGAAGTTTTGTAAGTTGGGTAGCATGTCTCCCGACCTAGCATTCTGTAGTCCTTGTGACTTACTGACGAGGAAATTGATTGACACTAATAGGTTTACTTAGAATATAGAATTTAGAAGTTCATAACCCATTAGTTGACCAAGGTCTTATAAATAAGAAGATAGTAGGATGACCGAATAAGCAAGAACACCAGGTGAAGGTTGATTCTCGCAAAACTCGAACTACTTGTGCCTTCTTTCAAAAATCTTGTATACTTGTAATTTGACAATTTTGACCAATGTTGCTATCATAGCCTAGTTTTGCAAGATTACTCTTTATCGAGCTTGATTCAAGATATATGTTTATTGGGGACGTCCACTGACATATTGTCTAATCAGAATCGATGTATTATGGTCTGATCAACCGTAGTGCACCCGGTTCGCTCTCTCTTTGATTATCCTACGTGGATTGAGATTTGAGGTATCATCTAAGATCTCATCCGCGACTGCTTTAACAATTTCTCTTGAATTATGTGTTCGCCTTTGAATGACGAAATCGTATTCAGTAACATCTTCCTTGAATTCTTTATTGTTTTTGTCTTTCACTGATTTGGAAAGACGAAAACTCGTGATGGTAGAGAGATACAGAGTATCCCCATGGCTATGATAGTGGTATACCCAAGTGTAGCTACCATCGGCCAGTCATATGATTGAGTTACTCATTCTCTCCTCAACCTTCAAACTACTATTGAGACCTTCTAGCCATCTGAATTTTGAGAATGATTAGGGTTTTACCCTTAGTCAAAATGCCAGCCTAGGAGACTATCTCTTCTCAAGAAATCAATTGTCGTGAGTCTCTAACTATCTGCTTGAAGCTTGCTTTAACTAGCAACTCTTAAGCCTTAACCCAACCCTTCCTCGACCAAAGCCCACAGTTTAGACATGAGATGACCATTACAACTAGGGCTGCAGGGATTCTTATACTTTTTTTAATCAAAATAATTAGACCATTAATGGTCTTAGTTGGTATCTTGGGCTAGCAACCCAATTGAACAAGAGGTACTATGTTAGGTTAACTATCAGCATGGTTAGGAATGGTAGCTGTTGTAATTCGATATGAGTTTGGCTAAGCATATTTTTAAGTGTAGGGCGAGTTGTTATTTGAATTGGACCACTATTGATAGGTAAGTACTGTTGGGCTAGTCCTATGGGCCGACGTATAGAGAGTAAGTATGTTGGCTTCTAAATCGTTCTGCCTTCATCCATATCCAACATCGTTGACCAATGTTCTTACTAAAGGAATTTTTATTTTCTTTTCATCTATTTAATCAATTTGCTCTTATTATTATCTCTCCATCCCATTAGGAATTTTTCTATCTTTTGTCTCATTAATCATTCCTTTTGACCATTCCTCCTCATTAACTCTTCCATCCTTTCCATTTTGATCAATCGAGCATAGCTATCCTAGACATCCCTTAAATTTCAAGGAAGGTGACATAATAAAGTTGTGAAGAAATTTATAGCCATTGTTTTTCAAGAAATGGAATTTCGAAATTGTTGAAGGAAGGATTAAGACAAATATGATTCTAGATGGTTACTAACTAGCGATATACTAATTATGGCCGATGTTGCAGGCTGTTAATTTAATGTAGAAAGGGGCTTTGAAACGAATGACCTTGTAATCCTATTTGAAATGAAATAACCACAATTTCGAGGATAATGGAATGAGATAGTAAGATAATGGAAAACTTAGACTAAATTATTGTATAGCCATTGGAATGCTTAAAATTTAAATATTGCGGAGTTTCTTGGACTGATAGGAACTCATAAATGATATCTTAGACCTTGGTGTCAAATTGAGAAAGAAAAAGAAAGACGTAATTGAGAATGTAAAGGTCAAAAGATTAATTGTTTGATTGTTAAGGTTGCTCTAGTGGAGTTGGGAAAAAAAATTGTGATCCATGACGATTTAACAGGTTGATGAATTTTTTTATGAGGTGTATTTAAATTTAAATTGAAATCACTAAGAAGACTCAAATTTTTAGAAAATTCAAGTTTCGGGGTTAGATACCTATATGGATGATGTATTGAATTTGAAATAAGATAATTATGATTGAGGCACTCTTAAAGATTACGGTAAGTTTTGAAAATTTTGATTTAAAGGTTATTGATAGTACCAAGGAAGTTTTAAAATATACTTGAGGTTAAATTCTATAAAGTTGGTGAAATTTTATGCGTTGACCGAGAGGACAGGACAAGGCGTCAAGGAAATAAATCTTTGAGATCATCAGGGAATTTTCTAGACTATACTCGTTGGTCTCACTTTTCTAGCTATCTAAAATCTTTCTCTTTGTGAGAACTTTCTAGAAGTTAGGGTCATGGCATATCTATTTATTTTTGCATTTATATTCTTTCCTTGGTCAATTCATTGATCAAATTTTCTAATTTAGACTTATTGCTATCCACGAGATCAATGTTATCAAACGATACCTTTCTTATTAAATCTTCCTTCTAGTACATTTCTTTCCGACCTATCGAGCCTGTCCGTCTTAGTAGCCCTTAAATTTCGAGGACAAAATTTTCTAAGGTGGGTAGATTTGTAACCCCTCTTCTCAAAATTTTCAAATTATTTATTTGGTTATTTTGAAATAAAATCTCTTTGAACGTATAGACATAATTTTACTATTATTTTGTATTTCAAAAACTAGTTTAGAAATCATGATTAGAAAATAGTATTTAAGTTTTAATAATTGTTCTTGAAATCTTACTATTTGAAATACAAATGATATTGATCATTATTTTTGGGCTTCAAATGATTAGTTTCGAAAATGGTTTTAAAATCATAAATATTGTAGCAATCAGTCCATTGATCATATTTGAATTTATACGTATCAATTATGCTTCAAATTAGTTTGATGATATAAAATATTAGTTAAATACTTATGGTGACTAACTAAGAGTTGCCTACATATAGTTAAAATATTATTCGATTATCTTTCAATTTATCTCAATAATAAATTGATTTTTGAAATAGTATGGTTGGAGTTACTTGATAATATTAATTGTTGCTTTAAATTAATATAACTAGCTAATAAGAGATATGATTAGATTCATTCGGATTTAAAGTTTCTTTTGATTTAAAAGCATAGGAAAGGGTTATCCAATCTGGACTCTCAACCCTTATCTTCAACTCCTATTATTTAAGGAGGCCTTCTCCAAATTTCTCTGCTGCCTTATAATCCTCCTCGCCATGTCCCCTCTTTCCCTACAACTCTAGCTCAATCAACCACCGCGCTCGGCCCGTCCACCTCTCTCCAAATCTACCCGTGCCTCACGTCCGCCGAACTGCCGAAGCATCGTCGCATAGCAAGAAGCCACCCTGGCAGCCTCGCCCTCTCCACCACACGCCACCTCGTCGGGAACCTCTACAACCATCACCAAAATTTCTAGCCATCACCATCCCCACCTCTGATACACCAAGCCTCCCATTCACCACAACACAGCCAAATATACAAACTGTACCTAAGTGTCCGTGTCCACAACCACCATTATCGTGTCCAGCCTCGGGTCCGACCCTGGGCATCCGTGTCCGTGTTAGCATCCTTCCTCTTCTTTACATCAGAATTTTCTCGTGTCCGAGCCAGGACACGAATACAGAAACCAAAGAAGAATGTGTCCAACCTCTAGACACGATTCATGTACAAAGAAAATGACACCAAAAAATTCTAACCCACGACCGTCTGACTCCGCCATCTCCAACTGTACCTGAACTTCTCTCCGCCGTCGCCACGGGGGAGCCATCGACCACGTCCAGCGCCGCCCAAGCGCCGGAGTCCTCGCCGCCTTCAGTTCCGCCGAGGAGAACCCCTCGCCACCTCTCGTGCCACCGCGTTGCGTGCGCTGGTCCGCTGAGGCCGTGCCCTTCTTCGAACAGCCGCGAGCCTCCGCGTCGTGACGGAGCCGTCGCCGTGCCAAATGCCTCTCCGCGTGCACCTCTGCAAATCGACCGCCAGAGACGTCTGCGTGACGATGCCAGCACGCCACCACAAGCTCGTGCCCACCAACGGCCGCAGCCGCGCCCCGCCGGTTGTCGACCTCCGTCTGCGCCGAAAGGCCAGCGTGGGATTCCAGGCGAGCAGCGCCCATCCGCTGGTCCAGCGACGTTTCTCGCGGTGATGAGCCGACCTGACGTTTCGGGCGGGCCGTGTGCGTGCGCCCCTCCGTCCAGTCGCCGGTGAGCGAAACCCTCCTCTATTTTTTTTTTCTGCACTCTCTTTCCTTCCTCTTCTGCTTCTTTAATTAGTTCCTTTTATTTTTGAGAGGGGGACATCTGTTTTTTTGAGAATAGTAATCAAGTCTGTCCTCTTGGGACCAGTAATCGAGTCACCTCACAATATTAGTTATTATATATATTAGTACATACTATACTAATTACAGAATAATAAATGTATATTTATTATTAGTATTTAAAATTTTATTAGTTATTATTAAACCTTAATATTATTATTACTATTATTGTTATCAATATATTAAATTAATATTTCCAAAACTAATATGAAAATAGTTTTGGGGCATAAATTATTTTTCCCTTATTTTCACGAAATTATCTAAGTTTATTTAAAAAAATCGATATATTATGTTTTTTCAGTATTATAAATATTTTCAAATAGTTATCCATAAATAAGGTTGACTAGTAAAAATATAGTTTTGATACTTCAAATAGTTTTACAAAATAGTTTATAATATATATTCACGTAAACTAATTCAATTACAAGTCATTGACCGTGACTAATTGTGTTTTCCATTTTCTTATGATTTTGAATTCCTACATATCGACCTTCGCCAATTGGATGATTCTGAATGCATTGGTATTATCGGTTTCACCAGCTAAGGACCCCAGACGAGTACAGTTTATTGTCTGCATTTCGATATTGATCTTTACTATATTTTATTGATTGGCCATTGGTTATGTGATTTTTATACTCTATTATAAATTGTTGAGTCGGGAATGTGAAGTACCAAGGATGTGTGATCCGACCGTAGACAGTGTTTATTTTCATGCAGTAGACATCGTAGACAGTGCTTATTTTTTTGCAAGTAGACATCGTAGACAGTGCTTATTTTTCTGCAAGTAGACATCGTAGACAGTGCTTATTTTTCATGCAGTAGACATCGTAGACAGTGCTTATTTTTTTGCAAGTAGACATCGTAGACAGTGCTTATTTTCTACAACTAGACATCGTAGACAATGCTTATTTTCTGCAAGTAGACATCGTAGACAGTGTTTATTTTCATACAAGTAGACATCGTAGACCGTGAGGTGTAGTGCCTCAGACCGATCACATATCAAAGATACTTCTAACAGTTGGGGAAAGTATTTTGTGTCTATTTATTTGCTATTGGTTTTTCGTATTTCCTGTTTATTTTCAAAACATGTAATTGATGTCTAACCTCTGTTGTATAGTCATTTTCTTTATTTGAAATTACATTCAGGGAATTGTGCTCGTTCCATTCATGACTGGAAACCAACATTTTTTAGGTTAGCCGTGGATTCATTTAGCATTGAGAGATACGGGTGTAAATGCAGACGAAGGCCTAGAGACTAGCTAGAAAGTCGAGTTATAGTCATTCAATATTTGTACAAGTTTATATTTTCTACAAATGTAAAACTTGTGATCTGTTTGCCATGAAATATAAAAGCACAGAACAATTATCGGAGGACTGGACTTTTACTTCACAATACAAACTCTCTTGTACAAAGAAAGCCTAGGGACGAAAGCTTAGGTACAGCAATCTAAGTACAATTGTTTATTTTAGATTCTGGGGGGTGACGATAGAGGTTCGGGAAAGCGACGGCAGCTCTGCCTTACTCCTTGGACGATCGGGTGCAACCTTGGCTCTGTAGAAGAACTGCTTGGCGTTAATGAAGAAATGCTCTTGTCATGCCCCAGAACCAGAATACTGGAGAGCGGGGGAATGACTCAGCCAGCTACGTATTACGGGTAGATGAATACCGTATAATACTATCAATGCTGTCTAACCAGACGAGGGGGTGCATACTACATAAAAGTCTCACTATGGTCATTTCACATCTATTGTCTCAATCATTCAAATAAGAAACGGAAATAGAGAACATGTAAGAATAAGCAGTAAGGCGTCCCAAATGCTCAGTCAAAATGTTCTTGAGATCTGGCTTTACAAAACATAGCCAGATGGTATATAGTAAAGTATACACAATTGTTATCAGCTGCAGTCTGACTTAATTACAATTATGCAAAAGTAAGTACGAGACGACCCGACTAACATGTCGGTGCCAAACGACTAAGTATAAAGTAAATGACAAAATGAGCGGTGAAGTAAGGAAACCCACTCGAGTCCTCCTGCGATCATTCCCCTAGTATTGACCATCCTGGAGGTAGAAGTAAGCTGAGTCCTCGGGGACCGGCTCTAAATCTGGCCATGCAAAACCAGAGAGGTTAGACCTCTAATAGCAAGTACCACAAGAAAGGACGATATGAAGGACTAAACCAGTAAGTAAGAGAATATAGTAATAGATCTCTGCTTCCCACTAGGATTCACATAACATCAAGACACTTCGAACCAACCTCCCAACCAAACAAAGACAGAAGTTAGCCCGTCATGTCCTGACATTCTGATCATCTCAGTTAGGCAACGGAGTAGGTGCAGTACACAAACAAATCATCTTGAACGGCCAATCAACTACTACGGCTTGCTATTGTGAGTCCCAAGTTATCCTGGAATTATGTAATTAGGGATTCCTCAGTTTTTACTATGTGCAAGCAAGGCTAGTCTATCCAATCAATCAATTGCGCCAATCATGTAGTTAGATGAGTTCCAGCGGGACGCCCGTCGTTATAGCATGTACAATAATATAAGCAGATACCGTTTCCTGCCCGTGTGACAGATTTACAGTATCTGTGGGAACCAGCCGGCCCGTCGGGCACTTAATAGTCCCAAGGGGGCTGCCATATAAGAACTCGGAAATCCATTTTCTCTATGCCATCATTATTTTATTTAACTTAATAGTCTCTACGTTGAGTGAAGTTCCATGCCGTGGATCATAGTCATTCAATGAGTACTTTTGTACGGGGTACGATATGCGCAACTCTACAACGATACCCGTGCGGCTAGGTTGTAGGTTTTACATAGCGTGATGCAACAATCAAGTCTAACCACGGAGTAATCATGCCTTGACCATAAAGTACACATGCTGTTTTTGTAAAATAGATAAATAAATAATTTGAAACCTGCATGTGCCTGTATGCCAATATTCGGGATTGGCTAATCGAGTACAATAGTTCATTACATGAACGTGTCTCATTCATTTCATTCAATAAGACGACTAGCCAGTCTCTTAGTTCCAACTAGGAACGCATGATCAATTATAGTCAAGATAACCATTATTATCAATGGTATCAAGGCATGAAAGTCAATTAGTATTACATGGGGTCGAGTCTGTAACTCCTCAGAGTTAAGTTCCAGTCAATCTGGGTATCCATGGATCAATCAAGACACATGACACATTCTACATAACAATCCATATTTACAATATTAACATGTCATGATTTTATCAAGTTCACGCCAAAAGGCGTAAGGATATAATAGAAGAATTTTCATGCCATCATTAAATGAATAAGTTATAGAGCAAATAGAAACACCCTGGTTAGAAGTCACGCCAGCAAGTCTAAGCTAAGGCCAAAAGTCACGCCAACAAGTCTAGTCGAAGTGAGCGTGAAAATGGTTCCTGTTGGCATGCACAGTGTGAGTGTGGAAAATGATAAAAAATCCACGCACGCACTCGTGGGCGTGTGCGTGACTAAAAATCCACGCACTCATGGATGTGTGCGTGACTAAAAATCCACGCACTCATGGATGTGTGCGTGACTAAAAATCTATGCACTCATGGATGTGTGCGTGACTGAAAATACACGCACGCTCATGAGAACGTGAGCGTGACTGAAAATACACGCAGACACGCAGAGACGTGTGCGTGACTGAAAATACATGCACGCTCATTAGAACGTTAGCGTGATTAAGAAATACACGCACGCAAACGCGAGCGTGACTAAAAAATACACGCACGCAAACGCGAGCGTGACTAAGAAATACACGCACGCAAACGCGAGCGTGACTAAAAAAATACACGCACGCAAACGCGAGCGTGACTAAAAAATACACACACGCAAACACGAGCGTGACTAAAAAATACACGCAAACACGTAGAGACGTGTGCGTGACTAACGAGCAGTTCTACCACATGAACTCTCTGATCCAAAAACACGCTAAGTTGGTGGATTTAAAACCCATGAACAGCCGAAAATACAAACTTTGATCTAGAGAAAACAAGCCACAGAAATCACATATGCCAAGCACTAAACTCTCTCAGGATCATGAGAGGAAGAGTAATGATCCATAAAAATGGATGATTGAGAAGCAAGTTTGCACTTGCCTTCTCCTGCTGCTGGTAGGTGGTAGAGAGTAATGGGAGGAAGAAGAAGAAGTAATGGTGAGAATGAGTAATGAGGAGATAGAATGGAGAGGGGAGCTTTAAATAGCAAAGGGAGTGGTAGGTGGGAGCTAATGGGCCGAGTTTGTGGAGGTTCGGCCAAGGCCAACCCGAAGGTAAACTGAAGATTAAAAACAGGGATACAGAAATAAATTACAGAAAATAAAATACAGACAATAAAATTACAGGAAAATGATTGATATGAAAATTAAAGAGCAGATAATTAATTAACAGAATAATACATGATAAATACTAAATAAATATACATGAATTGTACATGTATAAAAATACGCATTCCGGGAACGGGGAGTGACTTCTCTATCCACCTTAGAAAAATTCCGTCCTCGGAATTTCAAATCCAAGCAGGTAGAAAGATCGGAGCTAAACTAATACAAGCAATTCTAGTGATCAAGCAATCATTTTTTTTTACCATATCAAAAGCAAGTACTATATATGTAAATTTATCAATCCACGATATCAAGTAGTTCTACCCATAAGGTGATAAGCATGAAGAATCAGGACAATCAAGGTATACAGAAAGAGATATACCTTGTGAGTCAAATAGGTGTGGATACCGTGATCGGATATCATCCTTACGTTCCCACGTTGACTCTCCCAAGGAGTGATGACCCCAAGCAACACGGACAAGACTAATTGTTCGATTCTTGAGTATCTTCTCTCTTCGGTCCAAAATGGATACAGGCTGTTCCTCGTAAGACAGGTTGGTACCAACAACCAGCTCAGAATGATCGAGGACGTGGCTTGGGTCCGATACATACCTACATAATTGAGATACATGAAACACGTCATGCACCTCTCGTAACAAAGGTGGGAGGGATAAACGATAAGCTACATCGCCTATCCAATCAAGGATAACAAATGGGCCCACGTACCGAGGACTCAATTTCCCGCGAACGTCAAATCTAATGACCCCACCAGTAGGTGAGATCCGCAAGAATACGTGGTCCCCAACAGAGAATTCTAACGGCCTACGATGCTGGTCCGCCCAATGACGATGCCGATCCTGCGCAACTCGAAGTCGCTCTCTAATTCCCTTAACCACTTCAACCGTCTGAACAATCATTTTCGGGCCTAACATCTTCCTCTCTCCGATGTCATCCCATGCAAGCGGTGACCTGCACCTCTTACCATATAGTGCTTCGAATGGCGCCATCTGGATATTGGCTTGATAACTGTTGTTGTATGAGAACTCGACCAAGTGCAGGTGACTTTCCCAAGACCCTCCAAAATCTAGAGTGCAAGCTCGCAACATGTCTTCTAAAGTCTGAATCATCCTTTCTGATTGCCCATCCGTCTACGGATGGTAAGCCGTGCTAAATCTTAACTTGGTACCCCGACTGTGATGTAAGCTTTTCCAAAAATATGATGCAAAGCGGGTATCTCGATCCGACACAATACTGACAGGGACTCCATGCTGCCTGACTATCTGTTGCATATACAATTCTGCCAACTTTTCTGTAGATTACCCTACTCTGAAAGGGAGAAAGTGTGCTACCTTCGTAAGTCGATCTACTATCACCCAAATAGCGTCCTTACCACTTGGTGATCTCGGTAAACCGGTTACAAAGTCTATTGTAATATGCTCCCATTTCCACTCCGGGATAGGAAGCGGTTGCAATAATCCAGCTGGCCTCTGCTGTTCTGCCTTTACTTGCTGACATACCAAGCAACGGAAAACAAATCTAGCTATCTCCCTCTTTATTCCGTTCCACCAGAAATGCTGCTTGATATCTTGGTACATCTTGGTCCCTCTAGGGTGAATAGAATACTGAGAACTGTGAGCCTCTGTCATAATCTCCTGTCTGATATCTCCACTAGGCACACATAGACGTGATCCAAACCTAAGTGTACCATCTCCATAAATTCTCATCTCCTTTCTGAGTCCTGACTCACATTCTGCCCTAAGCTTCTGAATCCTGGGGTCTTGAGCCTGAGCTGCCTTGATCCTGCCTACCAAGTCGAATTGAACTTGTAGACTTGTTAGAACTCCTACATCACTAGGAAGAATAACTTCGATGCCCATCTCCTGAAGGTCTTCTAAGATATGCCTCTGTGTTGTCAACATAAATGCGCCGTCTCTCCGGCTGAGAGCGTCTGCTACTACATTAGCCTTGCCTGGATGATACTGAAGCTCCACGTCATAATCCTTGATCAACTCCAGCCATCTCCTCTGCCTCATGTTCAGCTCCTTCTGAGTAAAGATGTACTTCAGACTTTTATGATCTGTGTACATCTCCACTCGATCACCATATAAGTAATGCCTCCATAGCTTCAGAGCAAACACTACTGCTGCTAACTCCAAATCATGAGTTGGGTAATTCTTCTCGTGGTCCCGAAGTGCCTGGATGCATACGCTATCACCTTTCCATGCTGCATAAGGACGCATCCAAGTCCTTTACCTGACGCATCACAATATACTGTAAAACCTCTGGGTCCAACTGGCAACGTAAGAATAGGCGCTGATATCAACTTTTGTTTCAAAGTCTCAAATGATGCCTGACATTCTGCCGACCAAACGAATGGTACATCCTTCCGGGTCAAGCGGGTCATGGGTGCTGAAAGCCTTGCAAAGTCTGACACAAACCTCCTGTAATATCCTGCCAATCCCAAGAAACTCCGCACATCTACTACGGTCTTGGGTACTGGCCAACTCTCCACTGCTTCTATCTTCTTGGGATCTACTGCTACTCCAGCTCCTGAGATGATATGACCCAAAAATGAAATATGATCCGACCAAAACTCACACTTACTGAGCTTGGCATACAACTGGTTCTCTCTCAGAACCTACAACACTTTCCTGAGATGGTCTTCATGCTCCTCTTCACTAGCAGAGTATACAAGAATGTCGTCAAGAAATACAACGACAAACTGGTCTAAGTATGGCATGAAGATGCGATTTATCAAATCCATGAATATCGCTGGAGCATTGGTCAAACCAAACGGCATTACTAAGAATTCGTAATGCCCATACTTCGACCTGAATGCTATCTTGGGAATGTCTTCCTTCCGAACCCTCACCTGATGGTACCCTGAACGAAGATCTATCTTGGAGAAAACTCTAGCTTTGCTCAACTGATCAAATAAGTCGTCGATCCTGGGTAATGGGTACTTGTTCTTCACTGTTGTCGCGTTAAGCTTCCTGTAGTCAATGCATAATCTGGATGACCCATCCTTCTTCCCCACAAGTACCACTGGTGCTGCCCATGGTGACACGCTAGCTTGGATGAACTTCTTCTCCATCAGTTCCTTTATATGCTGATATACCTTGGCCTGCTCTGAATCCGCCATTCTGTAAACCCGATTTGATATCGGTTTAGTTTCTGGTGCCAATTCTATACTGAACTTAATATCCCTAACCGGTGGTAGACCTGGAAGTTCTTCGGGAAATATGTCCAGAAATTCTTCAACTACCTTCGGAATCTGAACTTCTTCCATTGCCGCTACTATTCCCTGCTCCTGCTGAGTTGCCTCTGATCTGACTAAGGTGAACCTCTTCATGCCTGGAATATCAAAAGATACACTCCCTCTACGACAATCTATTATCGCATGACTGTCTTTCAGCCAGTCCATGCCTAAGATAACGTCGAAATTTCCAACAGGAAATTCTATCAATCGGGCGGGTAAGGAATGTCCGTAAACTACGACGCTACACGCTAAAATAACTCTACTGACTTCTATGAGCCCAATACCAGTGAGTATATTCAACCTCCCTGGCAATGCCTCGAACTCCATTCCTAGTCGTGTAGCAAATTGTGCAGATATAAATGAATGGGATGCTCCCGAATCAAACAATACTACTGCAGGATATGAGGCGACGAGAATGTTACCTGCCACAACATCTTCCGATGCCAATGCCTCCTCCAAGGACAAAGTGAATGCCTGCCCTCGACCTCCTTGCTGGTTTTCATGCTGCGGCCTAGCCTGGTGCTGCTGCTGGCCTCTTCCTTGATGATGCTGGGGTGGTCTATGCTGGTGTTGCTGCATCGGCGGTCCCTGCTGCCGAAACATCTGAACCTGCAGACGCTGTGCCAATGGCCTTACTGCCACTGCTGGTCCTCGATACTGTCCTGCCCCTGGGGCTGGCAGAGCAGGAAACTGCTGCCCTGGTCCTTCTGTCCTCGAATTCATGGGACATGTGGTAACCCGATGGTCTGGATTTCCACATATCAGACACAGTCCATTCAATGTCCGACACACATCTCTAGTGTGCCCCATCTTCCCATAATAAGTATAGCCCGTCGGGGGTTGCTGGTTCTTCCTCTGCTGTTGTTGCTGCTGCCTGGGTGGTGGTGCCGGTCCTCGTATCGCCACATCGTGGATACGAATGCCAGTGGATGGTGCTGTTGTTCGGGGCGCTGCTCCCCCTCCTCCTTCAATCTGACTGTGGGATCTCTTCTGACCCCCAGTCCTCACCGCAAGCCTCTGAATGGTGATCTCATGCCTTCGAGTCGCCGTCAATACTTCGTCGAACGTCTGGTAATTGTGCCCCTCTATCAGTTGTAAGAGTTCAAGATAAAATCCTTGCTGAAATCTCATAGCCCTCTGGCTCTCTGTTGCTACCATCTCTGGGGCGAATCTACTCAATCTGCAGAACTCTGCTGCATAAGCATCTACAGTCTTGCCAGCCTGCCTGAGGCTGATAAACTTCTGTTGTAGCTCAAACTGCGTCAGAACTTTGCTGTGAAATTGTCCCAAGCCACAGGACGTCTGATGCCCACTTCCTCTGATTCCCACCAATCACGTGCGAGATCCTGAAGTAATAACTTCACTAGATCCACACGTTCTTCTGCCGGTACCTTAGCTGCTGTCAGAATAGCCTCCATATCCTTAAGCCATGCATCTGCTGATATGGCATCCTCCGTGCCCTCAAAACGGCGGAGGTTGTACTTACAAAACTTGGCTGATGCTCCTGAATCTGGCCTTGTCCCTCTTTCCAATGCTGTCTGCAATCCATGGTTGAGTAGCACATTCTGCTCTTGTAGCTGAGTATGCATGCGTTGTTGGGCCAACATCTGATGTTGCTGAGTAGCTATCATTCCTCTCATGATCTCCAGAAGGGCTGGTGTGTCCACTTGGGTAGGTGGAACTGTCGGTGGTGGTGGAATATCCGGATACTGCGATCCAGCTGCTGGTTCTACTATCACTTCTTCCTGGGTAGCCTCCTGAGGTGGGACTGGCCCTTGTTGCTGACCAACCGGGTCAGGTTGTCCACGTTGCTCTTGTTGTTGTTGTTGTTGTTGTTGTCCAGCTCTGATCGATGCGGACGAAGTGCCCCTAAGAAAAGAGACAAAAGAACAATTAAACGATCGGACAGAAGAGATCAATGAAGTCAAAGGATACCGGAATGTCAAGTTGGAGTCGAGAGTAACGAATTATGAGATCAAGGGGGAACATATGTGATTGAGACATCCTATAAATTAAAACACCCCACAAGTCTGAAATCAGACCTGCATGGGCTACCACTAAAACCTTGTCTCTCCCCAGAACCAGAATACTGGAGAGCGGGGGAATGACTCAGCCAGCTACGTATTACGGGTAGATAAATACCGTATAATACGATCAATGCTGTCTAACCAGACGAGGGGGTGCATACTACATGAAAGTCTCACTATGGTCATTTCACATCTATTGTCTCAATCATTCAAATAAGAAACAGAAATAGAGAACATGTAAGAATAAGCAGTAAGGCGTCCCAAATGCTCAGTCAAAATGTTCTTGAGATCTGGCTTTACAAAACATAGCCAGATGGTATATAGTAAAGTATACACAATTGTTATCAGCTGCAGTCTGACTTAATTACAATTATGCAAAAGTAAGTACGAGATGACCCGACTAACATGTCGGTGCCAAACGGCTAAGTATAAAGTAAATGACAAAACGAGCGGTGAAGTAAGAAAATCTACTCGAGTCCTCCTGCGATCATTCCCCTAGTATTGACCATCCTGGAGGTAGAAGTAAGCTGAGTCCTCGGGGACCGGCTCTAAATCTGGCCATACAAAATCAGAGAGGTTAGACCTCTAATAGCAAGTACCACAAGGAAGGACGATATGAAGGACTAAACCAGTAAGTAAGAGAATATAGTAATAGATCTCTGCTTTCCACTAGGATTCACATAACATCAAGACACTTCAAACCAACCTTCCAACCAAACAAGGACAGAAGTTAGCCCGTCATGTCCTGACATTCTGATCATCTCAGTTAGGCAACGGAGTAGGTGCAGTACACAAACAAATCATCTTGAACGGCCAATCAACTACTACGGCTTGCTATTGTGAGTCCCAAGTTATCCTGGAATTATGCAATTAGGGATTTCTCAGTTCTTACTATGTGCAAGCAAGGCTAGTCTATCTAATCAATCAATTGTGCCAATCATGTAGTTAGATGAGTCCCAGCGGGACGCCCGTCGTTATAGCATGTACAATAATATAAGCAGATACCGTTCCCTGCCCGTGTGACAGATTTACAGTATCTATGGAAACCAGCCGGCCCGTCGGGCACTTAATAGTCCCAAGGGGGCTGTCATGTAAGAACTCGGAAATCTATTCTCTCCATGCCATCATTATTTTATTTAACTTAATAGTCTCTACGTTGAGTGAAGTTCCATGCCGTAGATCATGGTCATTCAATGAGTACTTTTGTACGGGGTACGATATGCGCAACTCTATAATGATACCCGTGCAGCTAGGTTGTAGGTTTTACATAGCGTGATGCAACAATCAAGTCTAACCACGGAGTAATCATGCCTTGACCATAAAGTACACATGCTATTTTTGTAAAATAGATAAATAAATAATTTGAAACCTGCATGTGCCTGTATGCCAATATTCGGGATTGGCTAATCGAGTACAATAGTTCATTACATGAACGTGTCTCATTCATTTCATTCAATAAGACGACTAGCCAGTCTCTTAGTTCCAACTAGGAACGCATGATCAATTATAGTCAAGATAACCATTATTATCAATGGTATCAAGGCATGAAAGTCAATTAGTATTACATGGGGTCGAGTCTGTAACTCCTCAGAGTTAAGTTCCAGTCAATCTGGGTATCCATGGATCAATCAAGACACATGACACATTCTACATAACAATCCATATTTACAATATTAACATGTCATGATTTTATCAAGTTCACGCCAAAAGGCGTAAGGATATAATAGAAGAATTTTCATACCATCATTAAATGAATAAGTTATAGAGCAAATAGAAACACCCTGGTTAGAAGTCACGCCAGCAAGTCTAAGCTAAGGCCAAAAGTCACGCCAACAAGTCTAGTCGAAGTGAGCGTAAAAATGGTTCCTGTTGGCATGCACAGTGTGAGTGTGAAAAATGATAAGAAATCCACGCACGCACTCGTGGGCGTGTGCGTGACTAAAAATCTACGCACTCATGGATGTGTGCGTGACTAAAAATCCACGCACTCATGGATGTGTGCGTGACTAAAAATCTACGCACTCATGGATGTGTGCGTGACTAAAAATCCACGCACTCATGGATGTGTGCGTGACTGAAAATATACGCACGCTCATGAGAACGTGAGCGTGACTGAAAATACACGCAGACACGCAGAGACGTGTGCGTGACTGAAAATACACGCACGCTCATTAGAACGTTAGCGTGACTAAGAAATACACGCACGCAAACGTGAGCGTGACTAAAAAATACACGCACGCAAACGCGAGCGTGACTAAGAAATACACGCACGCAAACGCGAGCGTGACTAAAAAAATACACGCACGCAAACGCGAGCGTAACTAAAAAATACACGCACGCAAACACGAGCGTGACTAAAAAAATACACGCAAACACGTAGAGACGTGTGCGTGACTAACGAGCAGTTCTACCACATGAACTCTCTGATCCAAAAACATGCTAAGTTGGTGGATTTAAAACCCATGAACAGCCAAAAATACAAACTTAGATCTAGAGAAAACAAGCCACAGAAATCACATATGCCAAGCACTAAACTCTCTCAGGATCATGAGAGGAAGAGTAATGATCCATAAAAATGGATGATTGAGAAGCAAGTTTGCACTTGCCTTCTCCTGCTGCTGGTAGGTGGTGGAGAGTAATGGGAGGAAGAAGAAGAAGTAATGGTGAGAATGAGTAATGCGGAGAGAGAATGGAGAGGGGAGCTTTAAATAGCACAGGGAGTGGTAGGTAGGAGCTAATGGGCCGGGTTTGTGGGGGTTCGGCCAAGGCCAACTCGAAGGTAAACAGAAGATTAAAAGCAGGAAATAAAATACAGAAATAAATTGCAAAAAATAAAATACAGACAATAAAATTGCAGGAAAATAATTGATATGAAAATTAAAGAGCAGATAATTAATTAACAGAATAATACATGATAAATACTAAATAAATATACATGAATTGTACATGTATAAAAATATGCATTCCGGGAACGGGGAGTGACTGCTCTCCTTTCGATCTCTGTATATTCTCTCTCTGACTCTCTATCTCCGTCTTCTCTCTGTTCTCCTCTCACAAGGGAATGACACCCTGCTATTTATAAGAGTAGGGGCCTCATTAGGGTTTGCAATGATTGCCCATTCTCAAAAGTCGGCGGCTAAGGATCAATGAATCTGGGCCGCTCATCTTGAATATAATAGATCTGGGCAATTAATGTGATTGCATCAAATCTTTATGGGTAATTAATGATGATTGACATAAATCCTCATGATTTGTTATGCCAATCTCGAATTTCCTGCCACGTGTTATTGATTTGCTTGATTGCAAATGATCTGATTTGATCCCAATATTTTATTAGGATTTGTTGATGGATTTCGGTCGATTTGATGCCACGTGTCCCATTATAATGCCACGTGTCTTTACCGCGAGCCACTTAGAAAATCTGAGCCGCATGAGGACTGCTCCCCATTGAGCCGCATAAGGCTGGCCACGTGTCAAGGCTACTTGGGTGTGGCCCCTGAACATTTGAACCGCATGGTGATGATCTGAGCCGCATGAGCGTAGGTGACCGCATGATGGGTGCTTTCTTCGTGAGCTGCATGGAGATAGTCCTCGTGAGCCGCATGGGGTAGCCTCTGCTTGAGCCGCATAGGATAGTTCTTGTGAGCCGCATGGGATAGCTTCGGCCTGAGCCGCATGGAGTGGTCTCTGTCTGATCCGCATGCGACTGTCCACGTGTCAAGGACGCATGAAGGGTTCTGGATTTCGGAGGATTGTGTCAGAGATTTCCTTCATTTCCCTAGGAATCTGCCATTATGACGGAGTCATTATTGTATGTCAGAGCTGTCATTTGTCAGAGCTGTCAGCCGTCAAGGTATTTAATACAGTAAAGGACAAAGGAAAGAGCTGTTGCGGGCCACGTGGCTCCTCTCTGAGCCGCATGGAACTATTCGAGCCGCATAGACGCTTGAGCCGCATGGATCCCTGAGCCGCATGTGCTCTCTCAGCCGCATGGGGATCCTTAGCCGCATGGATCTTTCTCTATTCTTTTCCATGCTTCTACAAGACCCCCTTCAAAGTTTTTAATTTGCAAAATTGAAATACTTTGAATAAGAAGCATGGCTATGTATAAACTCTTCTAGCCGCATATGATGTCCTGGCCGCATAGATGTCCCAGCCGTATGGCCACCTCAGTCGCATTAGCCAACCAGCCGCATGGACTCTTTGCCGCATGGGCTGTCTAGTCGCATGAGCTCCTTGCCGCATCATCCTGCCACGTGTGGAAATCTTTTGCATTAAATGCTGTTGATTCGCCGTCGGATTTGAGGCCGCTTTTCGGGGCAGGATCCCAAGAGTCTGGGCTTCATTTTAGTCGGCTCGCCTCGATAACCGAAGGGTCGGTTTTCATGTTGCACGAGAATCGAAGCGCCTTCCTTTTGTCTATAAATAGGGATGTGTACAGTCGGAGAGACTTCTTTACTTTCTCTTTCGTCTTCAACTTTTGCTAACTTTCTTTCTTTGTCTCCCTTCTCCGACCGTCGGACGACAATGGCCCCCAAGTCTTCCAAGGTCGCCTCTGCTGCTGCGAAGGGCAAGAAAGCGGCTTCCTCGTCGGCCACCACGCCTGAAGTGCACCCTGATGTCCATCCTGCTTTTTAGGGTAAGGATTGGGTAGAAATTTGAATACTTTTGAACCCTAAGAAACCATGGCTCTGTTGCATAATTTATATACAAGCCTTCATCCTTCGTCTTTTATTGAACTGCCCAAGTTTAATCATGATGAAGTTGTATGAGCCGCATGACCCCCTCATGTCCGAGCCGCATAGGGCATGCCTCGTGTTTGAGCCGCATAAGAAGAATTTGAGCCGTAGGAGCACTTCTGGATTTGAACCGCATGAAACCTCATTTGAACGGGGCCGCATATGCTCCTGATGAACTGGACCGCATAAAACCTCGCTAAGTCGTGCCGCATAAGCTCTTCTGCTAAATAGAATCACATAAGTTCAACCGAACTGCATAAGCTATCGAATCAGTGTCACATGGAACCCCCAACTAAATTGGGCCGCTTAAGGCTGTGTTGACCTGAGCCGCATAGGCTCTATTGAAGCCGTGCCGCATGAGACCCAACTGAATTTGGGCCGCATAAGGCTTCATTGATCAGAGCCGCAAAGGCTCATATGAGCTTCTTTTTGAAAAACTTTAAGTAGTTTCGTTTTAACCATCTTTTAATCCTGTTTCTTTTGTCATTTTTCAGTGAACCTTCCAACCAATCCAGCAGGAGAGCTTTTGGTGGGTTCAACACAATATACCGTGGGTGTGTGGCTCGACGGCTTAATTCGACATGTGTCGGATCAGCTTCCTACCAATGAGCCTTTGGAGAGGTTGGGCGCCATCAATAACCAGTCTTTCCACTTTTTTTGTACTATGATGAATTCAGGGAGACTGGACAGAGAGTATCTGAAACCAGCCTTTCTCTTCGGGGATGCTCTATCCATAAAGAACCCCCGAGTGCTGGACATTTCTGAGAGCTAGGACTTTACTATGGACGGGGTGGAGATCCATATTCCCGAGATGGAATGTCATTTTCCCCTCTCGTGGTTCAATATGGTGACGTTGAGCAGGAAAATGGTGGGATCCCTAACTCCAACCTAATCGGGATGTTCGTGGGCAACATCCACTATAATAGGAATATGGGGTCAGCATGTGTGAGCATGGACTCGGTCAGTCGGAGTATGATGGGACTGATTCCGAGTACCTTCATAAACGTATCTGGTCCCAACTTCACTTTTACTCTAGCTGATACCTTCCTGAATCAGCTCGCTCGCAAGGGGTCTTATCCTGTGGGCAGGTTGTCCCTGCTGAATTGGATAAACCCCATCCCTACGTGGGCCAACCTTACCTCATGGATCCTGAGGAAATACGAGGAATTCCTTCAGGAGATTGACCTCTATTACGCCATCCGGGGCACCTGTTACGGGTTGCCTATTAACAAGCCGTTGTTCATGGCTCTTTTGGAGATGTATAACCAGCGTACGGGAACCTTTTTCGTGCCTGGAGGGGAGTTGGGACTTGCTCTCCATAAAATGCATGATGTTTCTAAGCTGCCGTGGGGGGGTGAGGCCTTTGAAGTATACACCCCGATAAACGAGGAACTCGAGGATCTGGATCGCCGATTCTCGGGTTTCATCGTCGTGTACCTGGAACTGCTGTGCCACCATAGCATCTGTCACCAGACTGCTATCAAGAAGAACAATAGCTCAGAAGGGAACGCCCCCCATACCACGTCCTGGGTCGCGTATCTCTTCAAATTAAGTCCCTCCGACCGGGTTTCTTCTCGGGGTCCTCAAACCCAGGAGGAGGTAAAGGACCTGATGTCGACTGCCAAGAGGTCGAGGTCCACCAGAGACAGATTTGGGAGTCATACTGACTCCTTCAGCTATTTCTACCACGGCATCCGACAGATGTCTGAAAAAGCACTCTTGGCCGGATTCTTGATGGTGTGGCTACGGAACTGCGTAGTCTCGGAGGGGGGGCTGGTTCTATTGAAAGGATCAGCCGCCACTTCATCCTTCCAGCCGTGAAGCTGGTCTTCAGGGTTAGGCTGGCCCTTCTTCCAGCCATGGTGTGTAGCATACACCACGGCCTCCGCGCCTTTTCGTCTAAGTTATTACTCGCGAGACAACACTGGACTTTGAGCGGATAGAGCTACCCTACCATTATCTAATGGGGTAGCTATTGATGCATTACCGGTCGTTGATGAGGCCCGGAACAGCAGATAATGTTATTGCTGATGATGCCTTCCTTTTCCAATACCGTCGTCAGCCTTGGGAATACGACACCATGCCAGCATGTCGGAGGGCGTCGGCGAGAGTAGACGGGCTCGACTTCTTTGTGTCTCTTCCTTAATTTACCGCTAGAGAAGTGAGGGGTGTACATGTTGACGGCATTGAACCTCCCCTCCTCTTATCTAAGAAGCTGCTTCTTTGGCTGCACAATATTCGTCCAACGCACCTAGTATATCGTTATTGAAATAACGTATACCTGGAGCCTTATTTGTCCAGCAGGTTTTCCCGCCAGTTTGGGTATAGTCAGCTGTTCCTTGATTGCCCCAGTGCTTGCCTGGGCTTTGAAGGCAGCATCCTCGATGGTATCAGGGCTTAGCATTATTACAATACGGTCCATACCCGAGCTAGCTTTTCGGTCCCTGATGCTAAGACGTCAAGAGAGATTTTGTACATGGCGGCCCTCTATCATGTTGCGGCGAGAAAGCCTCATGTTAACTTTGACATGAGTACTAGCTTTATTGTTGGTACTGGCTTGGCAGAGAAGCCCGAGGGATTTAAGAAGAGAAAGAGAAGGCGAATAGGGTTCCTGTGCCAGACTCAGAGTCCACTACAGCGGGCGAAGAGGATGATGAGCAGGATGCCGATGATTCGTCGTATTTCTCGGACGAGGAGGTGGGGGACCAGCCACCTATCATGCTGAACGAAGATGTGGAGGATCAACCACCTGCTGTGCCTGGTCCTTCGTGCAAACGAAGCAAGCGTATATCTACTGATGATGGCAGAACCTACTCCACGAAGTGAGCTGCGATAAGACGTCGTAGGCTGTTTATTGATAATGTTGACGCTGTTTCTCAGGTGATTTGAATTTCATCTATCTTCTCCTTCTTTTTCTAAACTACGGCCTAATCATCTTTCTTTTGCTCTTTGTAGGCGTCAGAGGAGTCTACTTCTCGGGACCCGATTGTCGAGGTCGATCCGGTTTTGTCTAATTTGGTTAATGATGTGTGCACTGCTATCATTTCTGCTGGGGTTCTTCCGGAGGCGGCCGAGGAGTCTCACCTTGTTGAGACCTCAACTCATGGGGACGGGGGCTTTACTGCACCTGTCCCTGGGATATCTGAATTTCAACAGGATGACATTGACCTGGCTGGCTCCCTTTCAGGGGCGACTGGGGAAGAAAAACCAGTTGAATTCAACTTGGAGGCCGCGGGTAGAAAGACTATGCCAGCTGCGAGCGAGCTGTAGCCTCCGTGCTCTTTCCCTGGTAAGATAAGCCGAATCTTAACTTGTGAGAAGGCCTATTTGCTCTATCATCATGTCCTTCGGGTTACGTCGATTGATAGTTGCTTTGGACGTACAGGTCCCACCCCTTTATTGTCGGTGACGGACATTGTCGGGGAGGACTCTATCGGAAGGGATCTGATGGAAGCACGTGTGCCTCCTTCTTTTCCAACCTATATTGAGGGGCCTCCAGCTGGGTCGAGTTCGGGGGCCCAAGTGGTAGTATAGCTGGGGCAAGGGACGATACTTCCTGCGTCCTCCTCTGCGAATATGGTTTCGGGGGTTAACCTTTCCGTCCTGCCAAGTATCCAAGCTCTTCGGGCGGCAGAAGTGGAGCTAGCTGCTAGTCATGCATCTTTACGTACAGAATTTGTTTCCCTGGTGGCGGGGATGGCAAGTTCTGATGCTACTCCTTCGGTACTGCCAGCCACACTCCCTTTGACGCCGTCCTCTACAGAAGTTTTGGATGAAGTATCTCAGGATGTGGTTGACAGCTTTCACCGCCACCTGAAGAGAGGGATCGAGGCAGCTGTGGAGAGGGGGACTCCCTTTGCTATGGCCCGTCAGTGCGCCGGTGGCCAAATTAATATCCTTAGAACACTCCCCGGTGGGGCGGAACTAGCTGCGCTTCTGGAGCCTAAGCTGCTAGAGGCTGATCATCTTGTGGCCCAGTTTCGCGTATTGCGGCAAGCTGATCTATCCTTGGCAATAGATCAAGAGCGTACTTTTCTCACAATCGCGGTGGAGAAGGTGAGGCTTGCTCGGGAATCGATCAAGCCGACTATACTGAAGGACCGCCGTGATCTGACTCAGTTGTACGATCAATGGAGCCGTCGGACTGAAGATTGCACAGCTCGGGAAGCGACTGCCTCCCGCGGGGTAACTGACACCCGGGAGCAGATCTTCGAGCTCCAGAGAAATCTGGCCTTCCTGGAGTCCGAGCTCGAAGCCGCCCGTACTGAGAAGGGGGTTGCTATCCAGGAGGCTGACAGGCTTAGTAGAGCTTCTGCCAATCTGGAACTTGCCCTGAAGAAGATGGAGAATGACTGACAGGCATATATGTATTTGGATGATCCGGAGCAGTTGTCCCAGGAGGCTGAGCGCCGAGCTCGACAGCGGCTTGAGCGGGGGACCACCTTGGTGAGAAACCGTCTCCTAGAATTATGTAATGTCGAACCATAGTCGGCCTTTTCTTCTTTTGTTTCTGTTCTCCTTTTCTTTTCTTTTTGAGAGGGACGTGGTCCCAAAATATGTGATGCTTTTTGCTTTCAAATAAAGAGTACTTTCCATTCTACCTTTTACTTGTACTGTTTGTTGTACCTGTGGTATTATGGTGGTGTTTGCCCCACATGGGGGACTTGTCTGTGGACCTGTTACCCTTGGCATACCTTGGTTTTAGGTACGGATAACAAGTTTGATTGGGGATACCTAGAACGGTTCCACAGTAACGTTATCGTGGACGTTCCGGGTATCGGAAGAAAGAATGCCATGGAGCAGCTGGGCTCCCGGGGAATGATGAGGAATGATGGGCCTGTGCTGAGAAACTTGGCCCATGACGTTTTATGGGCCTATTATCCTTGGAGTACCCTGGGTTAGGGTACGGATAATAGGATGAAATAGAACCGACATACTTACTCAGAGGTAATGAGGACATGGCAAGCATGAGGGTTTTCTTACCGCAAAATCTTCCTACTCAGAGGTGATGAGGACATAGCAGGAGTGGACTCAACGGAGGATATTTGTGGACCTACTATCCTTGGCATACTCCGGTTATGGGTACAGATAATAAGTCGAAAGGGAATCAACATACTTACTCAGAGGTAATGAGGACATGGCAAGCATGAGGGTTTTTTTGACGGAGCCTTCCCACTCAGAGGTAATGAGGACATGGCAGGAGTGGGCTCAATGAAGGAGGGTACGTAGAACGACTCAGAGGTAATGAGGACATGGAAGTTCTATGTAGAGGGGTGATTTATTTTTGGCAGAATTAAGACGACTCAGAGGTAACATCGACATGATCGTTTTGAAAATTTGTGGATCTGTTACCCTTTTTGTGTACTGGGAGTGCGGGTAATGGATCATGAGGAAGGGGCTCTTTCAGGAAGAAAGTTCAGAGGTACGGTTATACATGACCTTCTCTCCAAAAGAGTGACCGGGATATAAGTTCAGGGGTACCAGCAGGTACATAACTCGACAATCCAGGAATTTTGGAATCAAAGTGTAAGTTCAGAGGTACCAGCGGGTGCATAAATCGATAATCTGGGATTTTTGTGGAAGGAGGACGTGAGTTCAGCGGTACCAGAGGGTACATGACTCAGCAGTCTAGAATTTTTGTGACTGTGAGTTCAGCGGTACCAGCGGGTACATGACACGATAGTCTGAGATTTTGCGAATATGAGTTCAGTGGCACCAGCGGGTACATGACTCGATGATTTGGGATATTGTGAATGTGAGTTCAGCGGTACCAGCGGGTACATGACTCGATAATCTGGGATATTGTGAATATGTGAGTTCAGCGGTACCAACGGGTACATGACTCGGTGATCTAGAAAATGTCGTTTAGACATAATATTTCTTCAGGAACTTGCCGTTGACGGGCAACATGAGCAAGTCTCCATTTTGTTTTGCGAGGCGGTAAGCACCGTTGGAGAATACGGCCTCAATGATAAACGGACCTTCCCATTTTGGCTGGAATTTGTCGACAGTTTTGTGACCATCGGCCTCCGGACTGCCAGAACGAGATCGTCCGCTTGGAATGTTCTGATTTTAACCTTCTTGTTGAAGGCTCCCGAGATGCGTGCTTGGTATAGCTCGATTCGTTGCTGAGCCAAGAGGCGCTTTTCATCTAAGGCCTCCAACTCTTGTAGCCGGCGACGGTAGTTATCGTCCATCGTCAATTGGTAAGTAAGGGCGACGCGGAGTGAGGGTATTTGAGTCTCCAATGGGAGGACTGTCTCACTCCCGTACACCAGGGAAAATGGCGTATTCCCAGTGGCTGTTCAGACTGTAGTACGGTACGCCCATAAGCATTCACCAAGCTTCTCGTTCCAGTCGCGTTTGTTGGAAGACACAAACTTCTTGAGAAGTTTGATGATTGTTTCGTTGAATGCCTCTGCCAGCCCATTTGCTGCCGGATTGTATGGTGTCGAAGCAATATTCTGGATGCGATACTTGTCGTAAAACCGATAGAAGGTATGGCTTGCAAACTGCGGACCATTATCGTGGATGATCCTTCGGGGCAGTCCAAAGCGATAGATGACATGATACTTGAGGAAGCTGATCACGTTTGAAGTCTTTACTTTTGCGAGCGAAACAACTTCCGCCCATTTGGAGAAGTAATCCGTGATTGCGAGTATGAAGCGATGTCCTCGAGAGAAAGTTGGAGTAATCGAACCGATGATGTCCATTCCCCATGCTTCGAATGGCTAGGACGCCACTGTCGGATGTAGAAACTCGGATGGTTGGTGGATGAAGTCCGCGTGGACTTGGCAGGCTTTGCACTTTCTTGCATAGTCTATCGCATCTGCTACCATCATGGGCCAGTAGTAGCCCATTCGGTGAAGACGGTCCTGTAGTTTAGGGCCAGGCTGATGGGCCCCGCAGATACCGTCATGAGCTTCGCGTACGACTTCTTTGGCTTCTGCGTTTGACAAACACCGAAGCAATAACCTATCGTAGGATCGCCGATACAACATTTTCGTCTCTGTATCATAAAAGAATCTGAGAGAACGCCTTCTGATGGAAGTTGCTTCCTTTGGGTTCTCGGGCAGGATGTCGTACACTACAAAATCTATGAATGGTTGTCTCCAGTCCGGCGCTTCGTCGATCGTTTGAGCAGAATAACTTGCCACGACTTGAACGTTGTTCTTGGGACAGACAAGTTCGTGGCCTATCACGTCAACCGAATAATGAGTATGGTTTGGAACTGCTAGGGAAGCGGTAAGGCCTGCTAGGGCATCGACTTCGATGTTTTGGAGTCAGGGAACATGTTCGATGAAGAATCCCTCAAATGAAAAAATAATGTTGATCGCTATTTGGTGATATGGGATCATGTCTTCGTGGCGGACTTCGTACGAACCCCGGATCTGATTGACGATTAACTGCGAATCGCCGTATGCTTCAAAATATTCTATCCCCAGCTCTCTTGTAAGTTGGAGGCTGATGACCAAAGCATTGTACTCGGCTATATTGTTAGAGCAAGGTTCCATGAGGGAGTAAGCACGATTGATCACTAGTCCGGAGGGAGAAATCAACACCACCCCGACTCCAACGACTATGTTGCCCTTGGGTCCAGTTCTCGAAGCACCGTCGAAGAACATTCGCCATATATCATCGTGGGAGGTCACATGTGAGTCGGCGACCTCATCTGGGATTCCTTCATATATTCTGGACGACTCTGAGCCTGGGTGGGCTGCTAAAAAGTCTGCCAGAGCTTGACCTTTAACAGCCTTTTGCGGGACGAAGACCATATGATAAGGAGACAGCAATATTGCCCATGTGGCGAGGCGGAAGCTGAGTGCCCCTGGTTTAGTCATGAGGACCCTGAGGGGGTTGACTCGTGAGATCATATGTATGGTTTGTCCTGTGATATAGTGCCGCGTCTTTTGAATGGCGTACACCAGGACGAGGCATTCCTTCTCCACAGCAGTATATCTGTGTTCTGGCCCGATCATCATTCGGTTGAGGTAATATATGGCTTGTTCATGGCCTGCATCGTTGTTTTGTGCTAGCAGAGCGCCGAAGGAATGCTCCATTGCTCCTACATATAGCAAGAATGGTTTCCCAGCAACCAGGGCCACCAGGACTTGAGGGTTCGAAAGTATTCTTTGAGGCTGTCGAAGGCACGTTGGCATTCTTCATCCCATACGAATGAGACGCCTTTCTTCATGAGATGGGTGAATGGCCGACATCGCCCGGAGAGGTTAGAAATGGACCTCCTGATGTAAGCTAGCCTTCCCTGAAGGCCTCTGAGTTCACGAAGATTTTTCGGGGGACCCATCTCTATAATTGCTTTCGTCTTCTCTGGATCTACATGAATTCCCTGGGCAGTAATAATAAAATTTAGGAATTTTCTGCTGGATACGCCCAAGAAGGATTTTGTGGGATTCATCTTCAGGTTGTGTGCTCGTATCAGGTCGAATACTGTCCTCAGATCATGCAGGTAGTCTCCCTTATAGCGACTCTTGACGGCGATGTCGTCAACATAACACTCCACAGTCTTGTGTAAGTGGTCTCTGAAGATGATACTCATGGCTCTTTGATATGTGGCGCCAGCATTCTTTAAACCGAAAGGCATGACTGTGTAGCAGTATGTGCCAATCGGTGTTCGGAATGATGTATATTTTTCGTCGTCAGGAGACATCTTGATTTGGTTGTACCTCGAGAAACCGTCCACGAATGACATGCGTTCAAAGCCGCATGTGTTGTCAATCATGATGTCTGTGATATAGAGGGGGAATTCATCTTTGGGACATGCCTCGTTCAGATTGCGGAAGTCGATGCAGATTCGAATCTTTCCATTCTTCTTGAGGACCGGTACTATGTTGGCGACCCAGTCAGGATGTTGTTCCTCACGAATAAAGCCGCTGGCTATCAGTTTGTTGACTTCAGCTTCGATCGCATCCATGATGCCCGGGCGGAAGCATTGTTGTTGTTGTTTGACCGGCTTTGCGTCTGGCCGAATGTTGAGCTTGTGAAGGGCAACTTCGGGGTTTAGTCCTGGCATGTCTTCGTAGCTCCAGGCAAACACATTAATATATTCTTTGACAAGTTCCAGTAGTGATTATCGCTCTTCGTCTGTTAGGCTTTTACTGACGAAGATTGGTTTTGAAGAAGATTTACTGCCGAGGTCGACCTGTATAACCTCATCTTCGGTAGGAGGTTCTCTCTGTTCGAACCGCTTTTTCCATTGTGCATCCAGCTGTTGGGCCTATGGCTCTAATTCGAGGATTTCAGGGATGTCTTCATCTTCTTCATAAGCGTCGACGAATGCCATATTGACTGACAGGATTTGTCTGAATACGTCTCCGATGCTGGTATCCGAATCAGAAGTTGGTGACCTGGTTGAATGTGAATGCCAGTCGCATTCCTCATCTGAACTTTCAGGGGTCGTTGCGGGCGTAACATACCCTAGTCTACATCGAGTCTTGCTGTAGTAGTCCCGTGGTTTGCCAGCTGGGACTGGTGGCTTTAAAGGTAATCGTCGACCAATGCCATAGTTTAAGCCTGGCGTGGTCTCCAGATCATATCCCTATTTTTGTATGAGGTATTTGGATTGGGGGCTATAAAGATACAGAGGCAATCTCCCAGCATCTGATTCGGGAACGACCTTCTCTATGGTGAAGGGCTGTGGATCATCCTTTCGGCCGAAGATGATCGGATGGTCCCCTCCCTCGATTATGCGGTAAGCGTCTTCCACTGGAGTAAGCTGGTTTGCGGTGTAAACATTTATCACCTGTGTGTGTAGGTGAGTGCCTATACCGTGTTCCATAGCATACATTGTACAAAGCTTATTAAGCTCGAGGTAGTTCAAAGATAGCCCTTTATTGATGAAGTAAGGTATCTTTTCTAGCGGGATTACATCATCTGCGGAGGGAACATCAGTGTGGGCAGCCACATACTTGGCCAATTCTGGTTCTTCTTTGGTTGTCTCTTGTATAAATGAAGACTGAGAGGACGACCTGGGTAGCTTGATCATCCGGGGTTCTGTTGGTGGAGCCGAGCGTGGAGTTGTTGGCAAACTAGCGACCCCCAGTTTGGCACTCGATGCTGGGCGGGGAGTAGTTGGTTCGCTAGAAGCTCCAGACTTTGCATCGGGGTGACGATTCTTCTTAGGAAGACGTATCGTCATTGGCTTGTCAGAGGGATTGAATTTCTCTGCTCGTGGCTGGCTAACTCTCGGTAGCCTAATTGTCAGTGGCTCCTGTAGAAGCATGGAATTTCACAACCAGAAAGCCCATGCGTCGGAATCTCCACGACAACGGCGTCCTCCGGATTCTCCACGACAACGGCGTCATCTCGGAGGCTGCTGCATCCTTAGTTTCCCTCCTGACATAATCCAGGGACGCTGGAATCTCCACGACAACGGCGTCCTCCGGATTCTCCTTTATAGGAGACATCATAGTCGGCGGGATGCACACTTCAGACGAACCCACCATCTCCTTTGGCCTGCTTCCACCAGATTTTCGAGTACGAGGCTTTCTTTTTAGCGGCTCCTGTACAAAAGAGGAAGCATTGATTACATAAAATGTTGAGCCCAAACCAGGCTATGTGGGGGATCCTTACCTCCGCAGATGCTGAATCCGATGACACTGTCGGTGACGATGCCTTCTTTAGCTTTTTTGACGCAGGTGATCCAGCCCCTGCATCTGCACGTCGTCTCGGTTGATCAACCGAAGGTGCAGCTTGACTCACCCCTGGTAGACGGTGTGTTCGAGCCTTAGCCGATACATGCCCAGTTACCGCTAACGGGGTGCCTGCAACGAGACTCGTCTCCCTATCATACTCGGAAGGTGCGGCAGCCATAACACAGTAAAACTTGGCGGCTGAGTAAAGAATGGACGGCCGCGGATCCTGGACAGGCAGCGTAAAGCGAGCTCCGGTACATCCGACATTATAGTAATGCCAAGCTCGTGCGCCATCCAGCAAACTTCCAGCATACCCCAGGGTGACACTGGGATTGTCCAACATCAGCTGCGCATAACCGAATTGACGTGCAGAGAGGCTCGGCAAATACGGTTCCAGGAAGCACTGATTCCTATTCCGGTACACCAGGTGGGATGGCCGAATACTTTGCAACCAGCGAAATCCCCATGGAGGCAGGGCGGTGGCATCTTCACTTAAATCCCTTAAGTCTTCGTTGGCCTTAAAACCCAAGAAGATCGGACCAACTTTGGTGATCTCCCATCCCTGAAGATGGGATAACACCCTTCTGCAAACAGGGACGCCTGTATGCGACCAACTCCTCTGGTGGAAACGGCGGAGGAATGCATCTCCGGCCCTGTAGTCTTCTTCTGAACCCGGACTCATTACGTTGGGATGGTGTAAAATTAACCACCCTATCAAATAGTGAAATGGCAGTTCAGTACACGAGAAGTTATCCTTTCGACCTCGGTCATGAATCACATTTCCCGCGAACTCGCGTAAACCTCGCAGTAAATTACATACCATTGCGGGGAGTAGAGCCAGGCGCCGGCCAAAGACCAACTTCACAGCTGGCAGGATCAAGTGCCGGGTCACTCTCTCTACAGAGCCAGATCCGCCCGGAAAGACATAATCCCGAAGCCAAACCATGAGATATGTGACCAATACTGCTTTTGACGACATTCGATGAGCAAGATGCCAGAAACAGCTGTAGGAGCGTTCATCAGACTGCTGGTCCTCGTTTTCCCGGGGATTCTTTTCATCTAACCTGCTCATCTCAGAGAGTACCTCACTACGAGAAAGCGCCGACGGAGTGGAGAACTGCGAGGGATCCCCCTTGTCTTGCCTAAAGACGTAATCTCTCCAAGCGGTCACATGAGGCTGCAATCCGCCCTTATCCCTCTTCTGCATATAGTAATGATGACTAGCCACTTCCTTAAAGACGGCCGTCATCTCTTCAGCCTTGTCCCCCAGGACTTAAAATTCTTCGTTGGTCGAAAAATACTCTTCATAGGATTCCGATCCCCAAGGGAGCTTCGATACCTCATACATCTTATGAAGTGCGAGCCCTAACTCCCCCACCGGAGTAAAAAAAGGTCCTGGTATGGATATCAAACATCTCCAAAAGGGCGAGGAACACATGCATGTTAATGTCAACACCTGCCTGGGTGGCACGAATCGCGACAGTCAGCCCAATTTCTCGGAGCTCAGTCTGGAACCGCGACAAAACCCAGAGTGTCAGTTTATCCCATTTGGAAACGTAATGACACCAACCCTCTACCCGAAACTCCTCTTTCGGGTATGAGCGTTCCATCAACAGCATGCGATGTACAAAAGTCAAGGCACTATAAACAAATGTATCAAGGGGAACATCACTGTAAATGCTCCCAGGATGTAGCGTCCGCCAGGTGGAAGAAGACCCAGACCACACCGCGGTCAAAGTATCTCTCTGATCGGAGGCAGAATCAATTTTGATGATGCCAGTCACCGCTCCCCCCTGAGAGGGGGTAAGATCCCAAGACATCATCCTCTTCGAAGCAAGACGACAGAAGGCCATCAAAGGCCATTGGCGTTCAAGTTGCTTAACGGTCATATGAACTCCTTTTGCTGTGAAAAACCAGTCTTCCTTGACCTTCAACACTGTTGCTTCAGTAGAAGTGAGGCGGTTCCCGAATAGGAACTCAGGCTTCAAGAAGGTCACTTTATCAGATGTGGCAGACTTCAAAACTCCACGCTCCATCATCCGTTTGAGGAACCCATACTGTTGTTCCCGAATTTGAGTCATTCTCTCGGGATGCTGATCCAGCATAAGAACATCTTGAGCAGGGTTTATCACTTCCTCGTCATAATCTACCCCCGTCTGACTGAGGGCAGTCTCCAAAAGCACTTCATTCAAGGGCGGGATAGTCATTAACACTAGCAAAGATTCGAAAATGTTAGAAACCCATCAGAAGTACATAATGTGTTCGCTAAAAAAAATTTGTTGCGACGCATCATCAGGGTTTAAACCCAGGCGCGTCAGCAGTGCTTCGGCGCATCATCAGGGTCTGAACCCATGCACGTCAGCGACAGTGCTTCGACGCATTCAGGGTCTAAACCCATGTGCGTCAGCGACAG
Source organism: Iris pallida (assembly GCA_029216955.1). Taxonomy (NCBI): domain Eukaryota; kingdom Viridiplantae; phylum Streptophyta; class Magnoliopsida; order Asparagales; family Iridaceae; genus Iris; species Iris pallida. The sequence continues at coordinate 29,816,118 of JANAVB010033017.1, forward strand.
AGCCTCAGCGCATCATCAGGGTTTAAACCCATGCACGTCGGCAGGCAAAAACCACGGCACATCATCAAAGACTCAAGGTCTATGTGCGTTGGTGTACGTAAAATGAGACTCACCAATCACCTCCGGCCGAACTTCGACAGGCCGACAGGGGACGTCAGCCGCCACAACTGTCATAGGCTCCTTTTCTTTCTCCTTTCCCTTGCCGGCACCACCGCGAGGTGTCTTGGGAGCCATTCTCTCAAAAAGAAAAAGTTAGGGTTTTTGAAGAAGAACTCTGAAGAAAGCAAAAGCAAGGAGAAGAAGAACTCTCTATCTCTATCTCTTGCCTATTTATAGGGCTTGGTCGTACGCGTGACCCGATGATGTGTGATCTCAGCCGTCGCCTCAGGTTCTGTGAAGAGATAACAACAAATAAAACCTAAAGATCATCATTAATCTTTTTGGTTACCGAGGCATCATCATATACATTAACTGAGAGGAGCATGCGCCCGAACAGGCATGCGCCCCAACAGTCATATGCCCTGACCTCCATGCTTCTTATTCAAAGTTCCAAAACTTATCCAAAAGTTTTAAAAACTTTGAAGGGGGTCTTGTAGAAGCATAGAATTTCACAACCAGAAAGTCCATGCGTCGGATACTACATACGCCAGAGCTCGGACAAAATACTTCACAACAAAAGCAACAAATATAGACATGAAAAGAGAACTTTTTTTATTTTCATATAAAAGTCTATTACATGTCTAGAGAATGCTGTACAAAGGAAAAACTTCTACAAAGGAAAGATCCTAAGTCTACGGGAAGCAGCCACCATGCACCTCCAGTCAGGCGCAGCAGCCATCATGCGCCTTCAGTCGGGCGCAGCAGTCACCACGCGCCTCCAGTCAGGCGCAGCATCACCATACGCCTTCAACCGGGCACATCCCACCATGCACCCTCAGCAAGGCACATCCCTTCAACAGCTCAGTTATGTGCATCTCCAGTTATGTGCATCCCTTCAGCAGCCCAGTTATGTGCCGCTCTTCCAGCCAGGCTCACCTGATAAATACTTCGACTAATGAAGCATTTAACCCTCTGGCTGGAACCGAGGAAGTGAAGAGCACCGCAAATCTGTGGCCAGGAGAGGCTTCGAAAGAGCCTCCAAAGACCAAGGAAGACCGTAATCGAAATACGGCTAAAGGAGCAGCTTTCAACACAACCAGAGTGGGCAACACCCACTTTGAAGGAAGAAAGAGCCTAGCACCACCATTCCGATCTACGGCTCTTCCTACACAACGGAGACGAGGCCCGAGCATCCCTATCTTTGGATGCAACGGGTACCTTTCGCCTGCCTCGGAAGCCCTCGACTCCGTCTTTTGGATGTAACAGTCACCTACAAGTGCATCAACAACGACATGGCGTCTCATCTTCACCCTCGAAAGACTTCGTCAACAGGATGCATTCGAGCACACAAGTTCATGTCGAAAAGACGTGAGAGAACGAGAGGCCAACCCTCTCTCCATACCACTATTTATAGGCCGGGCAAATCAAACCCATGCGCCAAGTGGATGGCTCTCCGAATTCTGTGCAATGAATTTGCATTAAATGGATGAACCAGACGCTTCGAATTCAGCCAAGTCAAAACGGCTATTTAAAGCACTCGAAGAAACAGTTGTACCATCAAAGACGTCTCACGAAGCGGATGCGCCGGCCAGACCGCGCATCACATAGACGCGCCCTTCAACATCAAGCGCATCATACAGACGTGCCCTTCAGAACCGAGCGCATCACAGAGGATGCGCCCCCATGCGTCCCCATACACGGTGGAACGCCAATCGACGCGCCCCCTCAGCTGTCCATCGAATGTCACAAATATTAAATGCTGAACTGACAGAGTTGGCAGCACGCCTCCCAAAGTCTGAACGGTCGGCAGCTTTTTCAGAAGGCGAAGCGTCGGCAACGTCAGCATCATCATGACTTTACTCCGACGGCTACTGCCACGTACCACCCGCATGCGCCTCTGCAGCCATGCGTCCAAATCTGCATACACCTCAAAAGCCATGCGCCTCAGACTCTTCACTGATCCCTAAAGACAGAAGGAAAGTCTCCATCTGAAGCTCTGCATGTGCCTCAAAAGCCATGCGCCCTAGACTGCTCTCTGATCCCAAAAGACAGAAGGAAAGGCACCTGCATGCGCCTCAAAAGCCATGCGCCCTAGACTGCTCTCTGATCCCAAAAGACAGAAGGAAAGGCACCTGCATGCGCCTCAAAAGCCATGCGCCCAGAATGGTTCGTGACTCATAAAGGTTACGGGCCAAAGTCTCCTCATGCGCCCAATCTTAGGCGCATCCTACCAGTTCATTCCCCCATCAAATCCGAGATCTCCGAGCCATGGGTCGATGACACGCGTCCTTTGACTCAACTCACCCAAGATCTCAGCAACAGAAAGATCTTCTCCTCTGCTACGTGCCGGCTCACAACAGCAAGATGAAGAAGTCAACCCCTCGATCAGGGCGCATCACCCATGCACCTCCATCAGCAATCAACACGTGGCGTCCCCACGCACCAGCGCATCCTACATATGCGCACATGAGCAGCCAACCTGCCCAGCTATAAATAGAGGAATCATTTCCTTCTTCGACACACACACAGAGACGAACGAACATACCATCAGAGAGGCAGATACAGACACTTAACGTCTTCCTCCTCTCAGCAAGCTCCAGCACCCAGAGCAATCCAAACCTTCAGAGAACCGATAACCGTCGTCAGCTCGTCAACGGAGTCAACGTATTACCACTCGCTCCATCGGCACAAGGGACCCAGATAAACAAAAGTGTACTCCTAGGACTACGTATAAAGTCCTATATTGTAACACTGTTCTATTTGTATTGAAATTACAATCAAAGAATTTTAATGGCAAACAAGCTGGCGACTCTGCTGGGGACCTCTTTCTCCTCCACCGAGAAAGTTGTGTCGCAAGCCGACAACGTGAAGGTGGGCTCCTCCCACAAGACGCTGGTCGTACGCCTCAATCAACAGGCGTATGAGTAGTTCATATCTGAAGACAGTGCGAGTCCTTTGAAGCGGCTGCCGAAGCCGAAGAAGACCCGCCGAGTCTGGGTGCGCAAGGTCGACGCCTCGGGCACCACCACCGAAGGGGATGCGCCAATCCAGCCTTCCCTTCCTGCTGACGTCCTCAGCAACCAAGATGCACCCGCTAGTGCAGCGCATCTCTCGGGGAAACGTACGGCTAACCACGTTCTCCAGCCATTTCCCTCTCAGGCGAGAAAGATGCGTCGACGGAGCAGGGGCGCAGCCAATGCCCCGCACATCACCTCTGATGCGCCACAGAAGATCTCTGTCTTTGACAGACTCACTTGCTGTTGTGGCGAGGAGAATTTGGATTCTGAGTACTACGCGCCCCAGCGGCCTGGTACGAAAAAGTCCAAGACAGCACGGGCCATGCGTCCCAAATGTGCTATGCCAGCAACGAGCCAGAAGCATGCGCTCACAATCATGCGCGCTGCTGATGGTAAGTTGCACAAGGTCGACTCGAGTGCTGCGGCGTCGAGAACGAGCCGACCTTCAAAGCCCTTGTCTCACTTGGGCGCATCTACTGTGCACACAACCAAGTCGAGCAAGACAAACAAATGTTGTGGTTCCCCCACTACTGATCGGGATACCTGTTTGGTATCAGATCAGGGGGTGCAGCACTCACCTGACCACCCCAGCGCTTGGCCTTGTCATGCGCTTGAAGGGGGTGCAAAGGTAGCACTCTCCTCCAACGACCTGCGTGACGTGATCACTCACAAGCGCCGGTCAGAAGAGTCGACCAACAAGCATGATGCGCCTCTCAAGGGGAATACTTGTGCGATGGTCACCATCAACTACTGTTGCAAGGCGGCAGTACCACCAAGGCAGTCAGTCTTTCAGCGGCTGCAATCATCGACACCCCTCCGACATCGCCTTAGGGTGAATGTGTCAACGGAAGAGGAACCAAGGGTTGCTTCATGCAACGTGATCTCCAACTCCTCGTCAGTCCGAAAGACGACCGGCAATTCCTCGTCCTCATCCAAAAGCCAATCAAGGAAAACCAAGGCAGCTGTCTCGGCCTCCGGAGTGTTCGAAGGCACTCGGTCGAGGAAGAAGTTCTTGGAGGAAGTGGTGGGTAGTCAGACCCTTGTTGAGCCTCCTTCCGAAGACGAAGATGTCCAAAGCACAGCTACGGCAGATCTTCATCCTCGAGGCAAAGTCAGCCTCCCGGAAGCCCCTCAAAACGAGGATGTCCCCCAGAACATAGATGGGGGTAGTTCCGGAGACGAAGAGACCCTTCAAGACGGAGCTGAGGGTAATCAGACCCTTGTAGATGTGCCCGTCGAGAATGACCTCCAGAACGTGGCTGGGGGTAGCCCAGACGAAGCTTCAGGGGAGGCAACTCCCCTACAAGGGAGTGAGGACGAGAGTGAGGCCTCGACTCATCCATCCACTCCCGGCCGCGTCATGACAGTGAACATGACTGAGGTTGATGTCGAGTCTAATGCGCCGTCGCAGGACATCGTCTAGCGCATAGACACATTAGAGGGAGGACTCAAAACCCTCTCTGCTTTCATGCAAACACTGACTCAGACGGTATTTGAAATACGGTCGGCCTTGACCCGAACGCCTTCGACCGGCCCGACCCAGGGGCCAATGGGGAGTCGAGTGTACCCCTTCAACGGGTATCCTCAGACACAGACCGCCGAGAAGTACCCCGGACGTCTGAGCCCTCAAACGCTCAACTCCAGGTGGTACCACCTTCCCCGACTCCCAGCTCCACGGAGGATGTGGTCGAAATGATCAAGGACTTGCGGGAGCGCTTTGAGTCCAAGAATAGGCAAGAGGAGCGCCAGAAGATGGGCATCCCCCAACCCTATCCCCTCGAATGGAACAAGGTGGTTTATCCTCCAAAGTATAAACCACAAACACTGACGCCATACGACGGGAAGGACTCTCCGCGTCGCTACCTGACGTACTTCCAGTCCCAAACGGGACATCTTCCGAAGGAGGACGCACTCCTCACTAGCATATTTGTCGGAGCATTGAAGGGAGTGGCGTATGACTGGTACTGCAGCCTTCCTGACAATTCCATATCATCCTTCGACGATTTGACGCACCTCTTCCTCGACTGCTTCTACGACGGCGGGAAAGACATGACGATGGCGTCCCTCATAGAGATACGCCAGAAGGAGAAGAAAATGGTTCGGGTGTTCATCGAACGCTTCCGACAGGCCTGCTTCAGACTACCTCCAGGCATGCCGGAACATGCGCTCCTCTCCTCTTGCAGCATGAACATGCTGCCTGCAGTCAAACTCTGGCTCAACTCTACTCTCCCTCCCGACTGGAGCTCCCTGATCATCGAAGCAGAAGCCGCAGAAAAGAAGGCAGCCAATGCACGTCTTCTGGGGGTCAGCTTCCCTGCCTTTGATGACAAGGGAAAAAGGTCTACAGCCAACAACCCCGGATGTGAGATAAAAGAAAAGCATGCATTGACTGTTAATGCCTCGAAAGGCGCATCTGCGCCTACTCAGAAACCTCCACTTGCACCAAGGCCCAAGGAGGTTTATTCGTTCAACGACGAAGACACTCTGTAACTTTTTGAGATACTGAAGCAGGGTGACAAAATCAAGCTTTCGGACCCAAAGCGGCCCGATGAAGTTGGAAAAGTGGACAACCCGAGGTACTGTCACTACCATCGGTTTGTCGGACACCCGAGCAAGGACTGTTATGTCCTCAAAAATTACATCCAGCGCATGATCAATGCGGATGTGATCTCCGTCGACTACGAAGAGAAGACGGTGTCAGCCAATATGGTGTCACTCCAGTTTGGCACCTTGTCGCCAACTACCTCACAAGATGGTGTCGTCCCCATTCCTAAGGCGACAATGGAGGTGGTTAACTTACCACCTACCCGTGACAATGTGAGTGGACTCATCCCACTCACCACATCTCGAGGAGAGGTCCTATGGGTCCACCCCGACCTCGTCTCCGAGGTGACTCAACCGGAGGCATGTCCTACCTCCAAATCCAAAGGCAGGAAGATCAAGTCTTGCCGTATGGTCTCTTCTTCAACAGAAGAGGCGCTTCCTGTGCAGACGCGTTCACAAATAGAACGTCCAACCCGACGAAGCTGTCGCCCAGGTCGTGCCTCCTTGCACCGTCCCTGCTGTCCAGGAAGATGGCCCGTCTAAGCCCTCAGCAGCCAATAAGCAGAAGCAGGTGGAGGCTCATTTCGACAGACCTCTACGAAAGGAAAATGCTTCGGGGCTAGCCAAGTCCCACAACTTCGACATACTGGCACAACTGGCCAGTACTCCTGCCCGCCTATCTTTGTTCGAGCTCCTGCGTCTTTCCAAAGATTTTCGAGAAGCTCTCCGCGAAGCTCTGAAGGATGCTGAATCCTTTCTCAGTCAGGTCAAGCAGCCTGAAGACCTTCCAACTACTTGTGCGCACTGTCATTATGCGGATGAAGTTATCCCAAACATAACTTTCACCCAACAAGACATGCTGCTCAAGCACCACCGACATAACCGGCCGCTGTATTATACAGGGTATATCGGTTCAGTCAAGGTGAACCGGATTCAGATTGATCCGGGGTCTTCTCTCAGCATCATTCTGAAGGTGCTGTTATCAACACTGGGGATCCCAATGTACCGGCTGGCGCCCTCCAACACAACCATCAGTGGCTTCAACGCTAGCAAAAGCGAGTCACTGGACAAAATTCGACTGAAGTGTCACATCGGTAACCTCAAAACTGAGGTGACCTGCTATGTTGTGGATGCCGAGGTCAACTACAACATCCTGCTTGGTCGACCATGGCTACATGAGTATATGGTGGTGCCATCCACGCTCCACCAATGAATGAAATATGTATCCACCAACGGCGGTATCAGGACGGAGTTTGCAGACATCGATCCTTTCAAAGGGATTGAAGCCTACTTCACCGATTTCGACTTGTACAAATCACTTGACGAGGAGGAAGCCAATGATGCTGATGACGAGGCAGAGACGGCAGCTGAGCCGGACATGGAGCCTGAGATGACTCCCGACGCCCCTTTGAAGATCAAACTCAAGGGCAAACCGCCCCAGAAGGTGCCTCTAATGAGCATCAAGCTACCAGGATAAGCACCAACTCCTGAAGCTCCCCTGAAGATATGCCTCAAGGGAAAGCCGCCTCAAACATCGGCTCCCCTGGTGGCAAAATTACAGGGGAAGGCACCAATCACTGGAGGCGCAGTTGAGGCACCATTGAAGGTGCGTCTTAAGGGTAAGCCCCCGCAGTCATCCAAGACGCCAGGGAGGGCTCACATAACCCTCTCGGACCCCAAAATCAAAGCTGTGGTGGACTCTCCTGATCCAACCCCAGTGCTTACAGATGAGGAGCTTGGCAAATATATCTCTGCTGATGTAGATGCACCCTCCTTAGACAATGTAATCCCACGAGATAAAATCTCGTATTTCATCAATAATAGAGTGTCTTTCAATTATTCTTGTCTTCCACATTGGAATGCCATGTATACATTAGATAACTCTCTACGGTCGTTGCAAACACAAATAACGACCGTTCATCATGTAAATCGAGTAGTCCCGTCTCAAGGAGTCTGTTACATAGCCCCTCCACGAAGTCGAGACGAAGGATCCATCATCTTAGGTAAAGTTGAGCGTCATCAAGACCTCCCGTCACTCGAGCCAGAACCAGATGCCGGCAGAATGCAACTCTATCGGTACACGGATAAGGCAAAGTACCTCATGCAAAAGATGGGCTACGACCTAAAAAGCGACAAAGGCCTGAACTACGGCAAAGGTCGACGTCTCCCACTCCAACTTCCAACACCTAAAGAAAAGCCGCATGACTACTACAACAAAACTCGACGCGGGGTAGACTATGTCACGCCGCCATCAACTCCAGAGAGTTCAGACGCAGAAGAGGTAAAGTACCTCGTCCAAAAGATGGGCTACGACCTAAAAAGCGACAAAGGCCTGAACTACGGCAAAGGTCGACGTCTCCCACTCCGACTTCCAACACCTAAAGGAAAGTCGCAGGACTACTACAACAAAACTCGACGGGAGGTAGGCTATGTCACGCCGCCATCAACTCCAGAGAGTTCAGACGCAGAAGACGTAGAACATTCCCACTCGTCTGAAGCATCGACTTGGGATTTCGATACCAGTATCGGATCTGTCTTCAGGAAAGTGCTGTCAGCTAACATGACATCAGCACAACCTCAAAAAGGTGAAGGCGAAGACCAAGCACCGGAACCCTTCGAAGAAGAACCCTGGGCCCAACGCCTAGGAGAACAATGGAAGTCTCGTTTCGAGTTACGTGAACCTCCCACCGAAGACGAAGTCGAGCAGATCGACCTCGGAGACGGGTCTTCTTCCAAACCCATCTTCATCAGCAAAAGCCTAGAAAGAGAAGACCGAGAGTCTTTAATCCAACTGGCTAAGGAGTATATCGACGTCTTCGCCTGGAGCTACAAAGATATGCTGGGACTTGATCCCCAGATTGCGATGCATAGGTTGAATATCTTGCCTGATGCCAAGCCTATCAAGTAACAACAGCGGCGCTTCCGCCCGGACATCATGAACGCCATCGATCAGGAGGTAGACAAACTCTTGACTAGCGGCTTCATCCGTGAAGAGCAACACCCAGATTGGGTAGCCAACGTCGTACCTATCACCAAAAAGAATGGAAAAATACGAGTCTGTATCGACTTCAGGGATCTCAACTCTGCTTTCCCGAAGGACGAATTCCCACTTCCAATCACTGACGTGATGATCGACAACACGTGTGGCTTCGAACGCATGTCTTTTATGGACGGGTATTCAGGCTACAATCAAATCAAGATGTTCTCCGATGACGTAAAACATACGTCATTCAGGACTCCAAAGGGCATTTTTTGCTACACAGTGATGCCCTTCGGCTTGAAGAACGCCGGTGCGACATACCAACGAGCTATGAGCACCATCTTTCGTCAACATCTTCGCAAGACAGTCGAATGCTATGTTGACGATATCGTAGTCAAGAGCCGCCTTAAAGGAGATCACCTACAGGACCTGAAGACAGTCTTCGATCTCATACGGGTACATCAACTTAAGATGAACCCCGCTAAATCCTTCCTGGGGGTTTCTAGCGGAAAATTCTTGGGCTTTGTCACCACGGCGAAAGGCATTCATATTGATCCCGAGAAAACTAAAGCCATCCTCAACATGGACCCTCCGAAGAATCTTCGAGAACTTCGAGGCCTACAGGGATGTTTGGCGTACATCCGGAGGTTCATAGCAAATCTTTCCGGTAAATGTCAACCCTTTACTCAGCTCATGAAGAAGGGAGTCTCTTACGTCTGGACAGAGGAGTGCCAAAAGGCTTTCGACGACATCAAGGCTTACTTGACAAGCCTACCAGTCTTGGTAGCACCTGTCGCCGGCAAACTGTTTCTCCTCTACGTTCGTGCCATGGATCATTCCCTGGGCGCTCTGCTGGCTCAAAATAGCGATACAGGCTACGAGCAAGCGATCTACTACCTCAGTCGAACATTCATCGGGGCCGAACACCGGTACAACCCCATTGAAAAGGAATGCTTGGCCTTGGTGTTTGCCATCTAGAAGACTCGCCATTATGTCTCGGGCCAGACAATTCATGTTATCTCCCGAGTCAATCCACTCAGAGTCCTCATGACGAAGCCAGGGTCATTAAACTCCCGGCTAGCTACATGGGCGATCTTGCTAACACCATACAATATGGTGTTTGTGCCACAAAAAGCCGTTAAGGGTCAGGCCCTGGCTGACTTTTTAGCTGCACATCCCATCCCGGAGTCCTCAAGACTCTATGAAGATATCCCAGATGAGGTCCAAGAATCAAACGTCACCGAAGGAAGCTCCGTTTGGCGGATGTTTGTCAATGGCGCTTCAAGAACAGGCCCCAAAGGCCAGATTGTCGCAGGAGTGGGGGTAGTCTTAGCCTCCCCCGATCAGCTAGTCATCCAGCGTACTTACTCTCTTTCGAAGCCGTGCTCCAACAACGTGGCCGAGTACAACACGCTCATTATGGGACTCCAGCTGGCACAACAGCTGGAGGTTGATTATCTGGAAGCCTACGGCGACTCAAAACTCATCGTAAACCAGATCCGAGGGCAATACGAGGTTCGCCATGAAGATCTGATCCCTTACCATAAAGTTGCATTGAACACCGTTTCAACCTTCACCGGGTTCTTCATCGAACACGTACCTCGCCTACAAAATCTGGAGGCTGATGCTCTGGCTGGCCTCGCGGCCTCATTAGCAGCACCTCTTGGGACTCAACACTACGTCACGGTAGTTGGCCGAGACTTGGTTTGTCCTAGAAACAACCTATGCTTACGAGTGGACCATGCCATACCGACAAGTACTGGTGTTAATGTCCGAGATTGGAGGTTCCCGTTCATCGACTTCGCCGTCTACGGAATTCTTCCAGAGGACCCGAAGGAAGCCGTCTCAGTCAGGAGATGTTCTCTTTGATTCTACTATGATACAACCACTAAAATGCTGTACCGACGCTCCTATGATGGGCTTCTCCTTCGATGCCTGTCCAACGAAGAGACGATCGAAGCTCTTCGAGAAGCTCATGACGGAACTTGCGGAGCTCATCAACCTGGTCCTAAGTTGCAGGACCGACTGCGACGTATGGGCTACTATTGGCCAACCATGGCCGCTGATGCTGTCGACTATGCTAAGAAGTGCCATGCGTGCCAACTTCACGCAGACTTCATTCATACGCCGTTAGAACCACTACATCCTACAGTCGCCTCCTGGCCCTTCGAAGCCTGGGGCATGGATATTGTAGGACCGATCACCCCTCCTTCATCAAGGGGGCACCGCTTCATCCTGGCCATTACCGATTACTTCTCTAAGTGGGCAGAAGCAGTCCCATTGGCGGAAGTAAAGAGCTCCAGGGTGGTCAACTTTATCAAACACCACGTTATCTACCGTTTCGGAGTACCCCGGAGGATCATCCACGATAATGGTCCTCAGTTCATCAGCCATGTTTTCAGCAGATTCTGTGACAAGAATCGCATTCAAAACGTGGCATCAACCGCCTACAATCCGGCAGCAAACGGATTGGCCGAGGCGTTCAACAAAACTATCTTTAGGCTGCTCAAAAAAGTCGTGTCATCTAACAAACGCGACTGGGATAAAAAGCTTGGCGAATGTCTTTGGGCCTACCGCACAACGGTACGAACCCCAACAGGCAGCACACCATTCTTCCTGGTCTACAGGAGTGAAGCAGTACTGCCTCTCGAGATCTATATACCCTTATTCTGCGTGGCAATCACAAATAAACTCACAGAAGAGGACAATCAACGTCGTCGTCTGCGGGAGCTGGAGGCACTTGACGAAAAGCGTCTCCTAGCTCAACAACGTATCGAACTCTACCAAGCCCGTATATTACAGGCTTTCAACAAGAAGGTCAAACAGAGAACTTTTCAAGTTGGCGACCTGGTTCTGGCAGTCAGGAGGCCGATGGTGTTAACTCACAAGACACCAGGAAAGTTCGAGCCCAAGTGGGAAGGACCTTTCATCATTGAGACGGTATACTCAAACGGTGCTTACCGCCTCGCCAAACCTAATGGGGACTTGTTCATGATGCCCATCAACGGAAAGTTCCTGAAGAAGTACTACTCTTGACATCTTTCAGATATGTGCTTCCACAAGGGGATCTATGGACCCAATCATCAGGATTCACAGACAATTCCCTTCCAACAAAACCATACGCTTCCGGAACCCAGCTGTTCCGTAGAATCTTCCAGTAGAAAGACAACCACGTCCACATCACCTCTGAGTTGTCCCTCTACACCCTGCAAAGCGGAATCTTACACTTCGTAAGCCTACGCTACCCTTCATGTTTACCACGTCCACATTACCTCTGAGTAAACATCTCGTACAAACAACCCTTGCGTTGTCATACATTGATCGCCGAACTTCCACGTCCATATCACCTCTGAGTTGTTCAGCGTATCCTCCAGGATCATTCCTACCATGTCCATAATACCTCTGAGTAGGAAGATTCTATCATTTGAACCTCAATGATTGCCACGTCCACATTACCTCTGAGCAAACATGTTGGTTCCTTCAAACTTATTATCGGTACCTAAAAGCCAAGGTGTGCAAAAGATAATAGGTCCACACAAATCATCAAGTTCATGATAACAAAAATGAACACAAAAGTTGTGTACTCCTTTATTTTCTAAAAAAAAAGAAGAGAGAGTACAAAACTACACTATCCCCCAGCAAGAGTTGCAAAAAACATAAAAAGGAGACGCTACAGTCCCTAAACATCTCCAGGGTTGGTTGAGAGCTCTCGAACTCGACATCTCAAGTCGGCTGCATGAGTCTCCACAGTCGTCAGGACTCGACGCTCAGCTTCTTGACGCATCAATTCAACGGCCTCAGCGGAAGTATCATTTTCATGCTTCTCATCAAGATTTTGTCGCTGCCGAGCCAGGACAAGAGCCCGGTGAGTGAAGGTTGCTTCCTCCTTCTTGAATGCTACGTATTCAGCCTGGACACGTTCGGCATCTAACTGGAGTCGGGCCCGTTGGTCCTCAAGACGGCGCATCTGGGCGTTGATCTCCGCGATATTAGCGTCCAACGCAGCTCGTATTTCCATTGTCTCCTTCATGGACTGAGACAACTGCCCTATCGCAGTCTCAGTCTCAGCCACCTCGTGCTCCCAGATGCTCACGGTGGCCTGGTAGGAAGACTCAATCTCAGCGATCAACTTCTCCTTCTTCGCATCTATCAAGACGGAAAGGTCATTTCGCTGGATGCGCTGAAGTTCCGTGAGCCGCTGGTCCAGCTCGATCACCGAAGTCTCCAGGATCTCGGCCATATGGTCGTGGCCTTGGTGAACGCGGATCAGCTCGATATAAGGCATTGCCAGAGTTCTTGCCATCGCAAAACTCCCGTTGGCATCCATCACCGCAGATACACCCCTCTGCAGCATTTTATACACCCCCTCGACGATGAATTTCACATATTCATCTGCGTCCGCCAGCACCTGCGGCGTCATAGCAGGAGTTGGAGGGGCTGCTGTAGTTAGCGGACCGGAAGAAGATCCCCCAACCTCTACCTGCGAGACTGGAATCTCGGTATCAATGGGCTCTTCATCAACATGGGCCGGACTGCTAGCCCGAGGAGCCGAAGGAACAGAGGAAGCCAGCACAGGCGTTGAAATAGTGCCCCAAGTAGGAGGAGCAAGAGAGGGTTCCACACCCTTATCCTTCTCAAGTTCGTAGGAACCACCGACGTCAATGGCCACCTCTTCTGCCCCCAACGTCCTATCAACGGTCAATACCTCCCTCGACAGAACGGGGAGATCAACACTCATCTCCTGGCCTGCCCCGGGAGATAGGACTGGCAGACGAGTCGCATCCTTCTCAAGTCCCTCTGCAGGGACAGGATCTGTCGCTACCGCCTGATCGGTAGCCACCTCAACTTCCACGGGTGAGGCTGGGGTAGGACTCGGCAATGATACAGCCGATCTCTCCTCATCATGACAAGGAGGGGAATCAACCCTCTTCTCCGTTCCAACCATATCTGTTGCCCCCGCAACAGACTCTTGCAACGCTGGAGGGACGTCATCGGAGGGCGACGAATTCCACCCCACATCATCACCAGGAAGCCTCGCGTTTGCTGGACCCTCGGCATCCAAGGCCCCAGCCGCGGCCTTTATCATCTCGGAGGCTGCTGCATCCTTAGTTTCCCTCCTGACATAATCCAGGGACGCTGGAATCTCCACGACAACGGCGTCCTCCGGATTCTCCTTTATAGGAGACATCATAGTCGGCGGGATGCACACTTCAGACGAACCCACCATCTCCTTTGGCCTGCTTCCACCAGATTTTCGAGTACGAGGCTTTCTTTTTAGCGGCTCCTGTACAAAAGAGGAAGCATTGATTACATAAAATGTTGAGCCCAAACCAGGCTATGTGGGGGATCCTTACCTCTGCAGATGCTGAATCCGATGACACTGTCGGTGACGATGCCTTCTTTAGCTTTTTTGACGCAGGTGATCCAGCCCCTGCATCTGCACGTCGTCTCGGTTGATCAACCGAAGGTGCAGCTTGACTCACCCCTGGTAGACGGTGTGTTCGAGCCTTAGCCGATACATGCCCAGTTACCGCTAACGGGGTGCCTACAACGAGACTCGTCTCCCTATCATACTCGGAAGGTGCGGCAGCCATAACACAGTAAAACTTGGCGGCTGAGTAAAGAATGGACGGCCGTGGATCCTGGACAGGCAGCGTAAAGCGAGCTCCGGTACATCCGACATTATAGTAATGCCAAGCTCGTGCGCCATCCAGCAAACTTCCAGCATACCCCAGGGTGACACTGGGATTGTCCAACATCAGCTGCGCATAACCGAATTGACGTGCAGAGAGGCTCGGCAAATACGGTTCCAGGAAGTACTGATTCCTATTCCGGTACACCAGGTGGGATGGCCGAATACTTTGCAACCAGCGAAATCCCAATGGAGGCAGGGCGGTGGCATCTTCACTTAAATCCCTTAAGTCTTCGTTGGCCTTAAAACCCAAGAAGATCAGACCAACTTTGGTGATCTCCCATCCCTGAAGATGGGATAACACCCTTCTGCAAACAGGGACGCCTGTATGCGACCAACTCCTCTGGTGGAAACGGCGGAGGAATGCATCTCCGGCCCTGTAGTCTTCTTCTGAACCCGGACTCATTACGTTGGGATGGTGTAAAATTAACCACCCTATCAAATAGTGAAATGGCAGTTCAGTACACGAGAAGTTATCCTTTCGACCTCGGTCATGAATCATATTTCCCGCGAACTCGCGTAAACCTCGCAGTAAATTACATACCATTGCGGGGAGTAGAGCCAGGCGCCGGCCAAAGACCAACTTCACAGCTGGCAGGATCAAGTGCCGGGTCACTCTCTCTACAGAGCCAGATCCGCCCGGAAAGACATAATCCCGAAGCCAAACCATGAGATATGTGACCAATACTGCTTTTGACGACATTCGATGAGCAAGATGCCAGAAACAGCTGTAGGAGCGTTCATCAGACTGCTGGTCCTCGTTTTCCCGGGGATTCTTTTCATCTAACCTGCTCATCTCAGAGAGTACCTCACTACGAGAAAGCGCCGACGGAGTGGAGAACTGCGAGGGATCCCCCTTGTCTTGCCTAAAGACGTAATCTCTCCAAGCGGTCACATGAGGCTGCAATCCGCCCTTATCCCTCTTCTGCATATAGTAATGATGACTAGCCACTTCCTTAAAGACGGCCGTCATCTCTTCAGCCTTGTCCCCCAGGACTTAAAATTCTTCGTTGGTCGAAAAATACTCTTCATAGGATTCCGATCCCCAAGGGAGCTTCGATACCTCATACATCTTATGAAGTGCGAGCCCTAACTCCCCCACCGGAGTAAAAAAAGGTCCTGGTATGGATATCAAACATCTCCAAAAGGGCGAGGAACACATGCATGTTAATGTCAACACCTGCCTGGGTGGCACGAATCGCGACAGTCAGCCCAATTTCTCGAAGCTCAGTCTGGAACCGCGACAAAACCCAGAGTGTCAGTTTATCCCATTTGGAAACGTAATGACACCAACCCTCTACCCGAAACTCCTCTTTCGGGTATGAGCGTTCCATCAACAGCATGCGATGTACAAAAGTCAAGGCACTATAAGCAAATGTATCAAGGGGAACATCACTGTAAATGCTCCCAGGATGTAGCGTCCGCCAGGTGGAAGAAGACCCAGACCACACCGCGGTCAAAGTATCTCTCTGATCGGAGGCAGAATCAATTTTGATGATGCCAGTCACCGCTCCCCCCTGAGAGGGGGTAAGATCCCAAGACATCATCCTCTTCGAAGCAAGATGACAGAAGGCCATCAAAGGCCATTGGCGTTCAAGTTGCTTAACGGTCATATGAACTCCTTTTGCTGTAAAAAACCAGTCTTCCTTGACCTTCAACACTGTTGCTTCAGTAGAAGTGAGGCGGTTCCCGAATAGGAACTCAGGCTTCAAGAAGGTCACTTTATCAGATGTGGCAGACTTCAAAACTCTACGCTCCATCATCCGTTTGAGGAACCCATACTGTTGTTCCCGAATTTGAGTCATTCTCTCGGGATGCTGATCCAGCATAAGAACATCTTGAGCAGGGTTTATCACTTCCTCGTCATAATCTGCCCCCGTCAGGGCGGGATAGTCATTAACACTAGCAAAGATTCGAAAATGTTAGAAACCCATCAGAAGTACATAATGTGTTCGCCAAAAAAAATTTGTTGCGACGCATCATCAGGGTTTAAACCCAGGCGCGTCAGCAGTGCTTCGGCGCATCATCAGGGTCTGAACCCATGCACGTCAGCGACAGTGCTTCGACGCATTCAGGGTCTAAACCCATGTGCGTCAGCGACAGAGCCTCAGCGCATCATCAGGGTTTAAACCCATGCACGTCGGCAGGCAAAAACTACGGCACATCATCAAAGACTCAAGGTCTATGTGCGTTGGTGTACGTAAAATGAGACTCACCAATCACCTCCGGCCGAACTTCGACAGGCCGACAGGGGACGTCAGCCGCCACAACTGTCATAGGCTCCTTTTCTTTCTCCTTTCCCTTGCCGGCACCACCGCGAGGTGTCTTGGGAGCCATTCTCTCAAAAAGAAAAAGTTAGGGTTTTTGAAGAAGAACTCTGAAGAAAGCAAAAGCAAGAAGAAGAAGAACTCTCTATCTCTATCTCTTGCCTATTTATAGGGCTTGGTCGTACGCGTGACCCGATGATGTGTGATCTCAGCCGTCGCCTCAGGTTCTGTGAAGAGATAACAGCAAATAAAACCTAAAGATCATCATTAATCTTTTTGGTTACCGAGGCATCATCATATACATTAACTGAGAAGAGCATGCGCCCGAACAGGCATGCGCCCCAACAGTCATATGCCCTGACCTCCATGCTTCTTATTCAAAGTTCCAAAACTTATCCAAAAGTTTTAAAAACTTTGAAGGGGGTCTTGTAGAAGCATAGAATTTCACAACCAGAAAGTCCATGCGTCGGATACTACATACGCCAGAGCTCGGACAAAATACTTCACAACAAAAGCAACAAATATAGACATGAAAAGAGAACTTTTTTTATTTTCATATAAAAGTCTATTACATGTCTAGAGAATGCTGTACAAAGGAAAAACTTCTACAAAGAAAAGATCCTAAGTCTATGGGAAGCAGCCACCATGCACCTCCAGTCAGGCGCAGCAGCCATCATGCGCCTTCAGTCGGGCGCAGCAGTCACCACGCGCCTCCAGTCAGGCGCAGCATCACCATACGCCTTCAACCGGGCGCATCCCACCATGCACCCTCAGCAAGGCACATCCCTTCAACAGCTCAGTTATGTGCATCTCCAGTTATGTGCATCCCTTCAGCAGCCCAGTTATGTGCCGCTCTTCCAGCCAGGCTCACCTGATAAATACTTCGACTAATGAAGCATTTAACCCTCTGGCTGGAACCGAGGAAGTGAAGAGCACCGCAAATCTATGGCCAGGAGAGGCTTCGAAAGAGCCTCCAAAGACCAAGGAAGACCGTAATCGAAATACGGCTAAAGGAGCAGCTTTCAACACAACCAGAGTGGGCAACACCCACTTTGAAGGAAGAAAGAGCCTAGCACCACCATTCCGATCTACGGCTCTTCCTACACAACGGAGACGAGGCCCGAGCATCCCTATCTTTGGATGCAACGGGTACCTTTCGCCTGCCTCGGAAGCCCTCGACTCCGTCTTTTGGATGTAACAGTCACCTACAAGTGCATCAACAACGACATGGCGTCTCATCTTTACCCTCGAAAGACTTCGTCAACAGGATGCATTCGAGCACACAAGTTCATGTCGAAAAGACGTGAGAGAACGAGAGGCCAACCCTCTCTCCATACCACTATTTATAGGCCGGGCAAATCAAACCCATGTGCCAAGTGGATGGCTCTCCGAATTCCGTACAATGAATTTGCATTAAATGGATGAACCAGACGCTTCGAATTCAGCCAAGTCAAAACGGCTATTTAAAGCACTCGAAGAAACAGTTGCACCATCAAAGACGTCTCACGAAGCGGATGCGCCGGCCAGACCGCACATCACACAGACGCGTCTTTCAACATCAAGCACATCATACAGACGCGCCCTTAAGAACCGAGCGCATCACAGAGGATGCGCCCCCATACGTCCCCATACCCGGTGGAACGCCAATCGACGCGTCCCCTCAGCTGTCCATCGAATGTCACAAACATTAAATACTGAACTAACAGAGTTGGCAGCACGCCTCCCAAAGTCTGAACGGTCGATAGCTTTTTCAGAAGACGAAGCGTCGACAACGTCAGCATCATCATGACTTTACTCCGACGGCTACTGCCACGTACCACCCGCATGCACCTCTGCAGCCATGCGTCCAAATCTGCATGTGCCTCAAAAGCCATGCGCCTCAGACTCTTCACTGATCCCTAAAGACAGAAGGAAAGTCTCTATCTGAAGCTCTGCATGTGCCTCAAAAGCCATGCGCCCTAGACTGCTCTCTGATCCCAAAAGACAGAAGGGAAGTCGCCTGTATGTGCCTCAAAAGCCATGCGCCCAGAATGGTTCGTGACTTATAAAGTTTATGGGCCAAAGTCTCCTCATGCGCCCAATCTTAGGCGCATCCTACCAGTTCATTCCCCCATCAAATCCGAGATCTCCGAGCCATGGGTCGATGACACGCGTCCTTTGACTCAACTCACCCAAGATCTCAGCAACAGAAAGATCTTCTCCTCTGCTACGTGCCGGCTCACAACAGCAAGATGAAGAAGTCAACCCCTCGATCAGGGTGCATCACCCATGCGCCTCCATTAGCAATCAACATGTGGCATCCCCACGCACCAGTGCATCCTATATATGTACGCATGAGCAGCCAACCTGCCCAGCTATAAATAGAGGAATCATTTCCTTCTTCGACACACACACAGAGACGAACGAACATACCATCAGAGAGGCAGATACAGACACTCAACGTCTTCCTCCTTTCAGCAAGCTCCAGCACCCAGAGCAATCCAAACCTTCAGAGAACCGATAACCGTCGTCAGCTCGTCAACGAAGTTAACGTATTACCACTCGCTCCATCGGCACAAGGGACCCAGATAAACAAAAGTGTACTTCTAGGACTACGTCTAAAGTCCTATATTGTAACACTGTTCTGTTTGTATTGAAATTACAATCAAAGAATTTTAATGGCAAACAGCTCCATCGTGGGTCTCGACGATTGGACGGACCTTGGCAGCAGGATTATCATTTGCCCTTTTTGTGCTGAGAGGCTGATCGTATCCTTACGCGGAGCGGCCGTAAGGGGTACAGATTTGCCAGGTTTACAAGGTTGAAGGTGGATCGTCAGAAGTTCTTCTGATCCCGAGGCTGTCTCAGTTTGAGCCTGTACATCTTCATCCAGGTGCCTCTTCGACTTCTTGTATAGACAGGAATCTGAGTAGTAGGATTCGACCCCTTTGAAGGGATCGATGTCGACAAATTCTGTCCTCACAAAGTCGTATTTGTCGACATACTTGAAGCACTGGTGCAGCATGGAAGGCACGATCATATAATCGTGTATCCAAGGGCGCCCCAAGAGAATGTTGTAAGAAGTGTCCGCATTTATGACGTAACATGTCATTTCCGACTGGAGATCGCCAATTTGGCACCTCAAGCGAATCTTTCCGATCGGGTAGCTCCTGCCCTAATTGAAACCGCTGATGGCAGTGCTTGTTGGCGTCAGACGATGCATAGGAATACGGAGATGATGTAGCAGACCCTTCGGGATGATGCTTATGGAAGAACAGGATCAATGTGCATCCGGTCCACCTTTACGTCCCCGATGTATCCGGTGTAATATAACGGACGATCGTGAAGATTGGTTTTGATGAGCATATCCTGTGGAGTGAAGACAATATTAGGCATTGCTCCTGTGCAAGCGCTATCTTGGAGATTTGCAGGCGGGCTCTCTCCCGTGAGGTTGACCTGAGCCAGATATGCGTCGGCATTTTGGAGTGCATCGCTCAAAGCCGCACGAACATCCTTTGAGAGCCTCAGGAGCTCGTATAATGATAATTTGGCCGGTGTGTTGGCCAACTGCGCCAAGATGTCGAAGTTGTAGGGCCTCTCCAACCCCTGAGGTGTCTCCTTTCGGAGGGATTTTTCAAAGTGAACCTCCTTCGGCCTAGGCTTGTCGGTCGTCGGAGGCTGAGAAGGTCCTGGGACGTCAGCAGTAGCTGGCTGATGATCTTCAGTTGAGTTCTCAGCCATGGGTTGGGATTGTGCCCCAGATTGAGTGACGACAGCCGTGACCTCTTCGACATCTGCCGAGATTGTGCGACAGGATCGGACTTTTCCACTCTTCTTCTTACGAATGGAAGGTGCTGTGGGCTGCGTCACCTCAAGTACTAGGTCCGGATGGTCCCACATAACCTCCCCCCATGATGTGGTGAGGGGCACTAGACCAGCAACCTACTTCCGAGGAGGTGGAAGATTAGCAATCTCCATTGTCACCAGAGGGATGGGTATCACACCGTCTTGAGTCTCTGTTGGAGGAAAGCCGTCAAATTGTACGGACACCGTATTGGCCGCCACGGTTACCTCCTTGAAATCGATGGCCAGAGCATTCGAATCAATGAGATGTTGGATGTATCGCTTCAATTGGTAGCAGTCGTGTGTAGCATGGTGGACGTAGCGGTGGTAATAGCAGTACTTTGGGCTCTCCATATCTGT
The DNA here is from genome assembly GCA_029216955.1 of Iris pallida. NCBI lineage: Eukaryota > Viridiplantae > Streptophyta > Magnoliopsida > Asparagales > Iridaceae > Iris > Iris pallida. The sequence continues at coordinate 29,836,899 of JANAVB010033017.1, forward strand.
CGGCCGAGGTTCCCGTCTTGGTGGAGGGAGCTGAATTCTGTCTTCTTGTATGAGCATGTCCAAGATGGGCTTGACGTGACCGTCTTCGAAGGAGTAAGTGATTTGCGGCCATTGTTTGTCTGCCGGTTTTGACTCAGGTTTCTGGGCTGTGTCGGCCACCATAGCCTGCTTACCCCTGTTGTCCCGATTATTGGAGGGGCTACCTCTATTGTCGTTGTTGGTATTAGGACGCTTGCCCTTGCTCTCTCCCTCCGAGATGTGCAATCCCAGTTGGCGAGCCTTCTTCAACCGTTCTTCGGCGCTTGTGGCACTGATGATGAACGCCTTCCAGTCCTTAAATTGACTTTCGTCCATCCAGAGACTGATTGTTGGGAGCAATCTTTTTTGACAAATTTTAATCAAGAAGGAATTCGGGTTACCAGACGGCAGTTTCATTGCGGTTTTGCGAAACCGCTCAATATAGTTCCTTGTCATCTCTTTCTCTCCTTGGACGACGTCCATGAGGATGGACATTGTGATGTCCTGTCCTACTTCATAAAATCTCTCCAAGAACATACGCTTGAAGCCGGCGAAGGAATGGATGCAGTTGTCTGGCAGATTACGATACCAGTCGAAGGTGACTTCTTCCAATGCCCCAATAAATAATTGTGTAAGGATGACATCGTCATGGGGCAGATGGTCGGTGGTGACCTCGAAGTAAGTGATGTACCGACTTGCGGAGGTCTTGCCATCATAGGGATTGATGTTGAACGGCTTATATCTTGGTGGAAAGGGGACATCCCTCCATGCAGCAGGGTATGGTTGCCGTATTATGAGGTCTTGAGAGGTTTCTTGAGCGTAAAACATGGCTCGGAGTTCCTGGACCTCTCTTCTTGCTTCCCTGGCCTCGTCTATAGCGGTGGGAGCTGTCATTTCAGGAGGATTGTTGCCCGGGTTCGGTGCCGCTGAGTTTGAATCCGCATTGACCGCAGGACCCGTGCTTGTTTGGCCAGGCATCCCTCCTTGCAGAGTTGGAAGAGCCGCTTTGATCTCGTCTACAGACTTGACCAAGGCATGCAGTATGGCCTCCAGAGTGTCGATGCGTTGGCGATCACTGGAACCACCTTGGTTGATGTCCGTCATGAACACCGTCTTTACGTGAGGAGAGATAGAAGGAACGGTGGAAGACGTGCCCTCCGAGTCATACCCCTGTACCGAGAAGTCATCGGGGTATGTGGGGATATTCTCCTCTGGTTCGAACTCAGAAGGAATAGTACTCCCAGCTTCAGAGCTTGCTTCATCTTGAGAGTCGTGGACGTCTCGAGGATGTCGTCATCTGCTGTATCGGACGGGAGAGTTGTTTCCTCGGGCTTGTCTTCTTGGAATATCAGATTATCGTAGATGTTCTGAGGAGTGCTATCCCCTGTTTCAGTAACCCCCAGTGGTGTGGATAATGAATCTCCTACTATAGCAGATTTCGTCTTCGAACGGGTACCTTAGAATACTTCGGTGGTGGACAACCGTTTAGACGATAGTTTTTTAGCCGCAGTGGTTGAAATCTTTGGGCTGGAAATATTTATCTTCTTCCCCCTCCCATCAGCAGGGATTTTCTGAGTGGAGTTGCAAGAGACGACGGGAGGCACTTCGTCCTCTGAGCTTGGTCGTTGTAGTCTTTGGAAAACAGATTACTGGTCTTCTCTTGCTGTCGCGTTGTTGCAACAGCAGTTGACAATGATTTGGGTACAGTGATGTCCGTAGGAGGACTCTTTGCATACCGGGGCCTCTTCTCTTTCTTTGCGTTTGTGGAGAATAACCTCACGCAAGTCAGATGGGTCTGGAACGACCATATTTCTTCCTGGATTTTGGAAGACTTTTGGGAACCACTCTGTCCGTTTGCCGTCGGGGGCTGGACTCGAGTGATTCTGTACAACTTTCCATCAGAGGCCCGTATAACCGTATGTGGAGCGCTCGGATGGTCAGAGGTTGGGACAGCCGACTGAGCTCGCCGAGCTCGCGCTGCCCTTGACTTCTTTACTTGAGCGCCTGAAGGCGTATAGTAGAAAGAGTCAGAGTGATGCTGCAGAGAGTCAGATATATTCTCTTAGGCACATGAGAGATCAGGACCATAGGAGAGGCGATCGAAGATCGAGCCTGAGCTGCGTGGAGCAGGCAGTATGCGGCTGGAGTCAACAGTCTTCGTGTGGCTGGCAGTTGTGGCCGCATAGGCTTTCTTCGTACGGCTGGAAGTCTCGGCCGCATGAGGTTTCTCCATACGGCTGGAAGTTCTGGCCGCATAGACATTCTTTATGCGGCTGGCAGTTTTAGCCGCATGAGCATCATGCATGCGACTGGCAGTTTTGGCCGCATGGGTGTTTGGCTTCTTCTTGGAGCACACAGAATCACTCTTTGTCCCTGCAAGTCCAGCATCGTAGTGCTTTTCTCTGCCGGACTTGGGGACAGCAGAGTCTTCTATGGCTTGAAGTGGGGCCGTATGAGAGTCGCCTTCGCCGTCTTGGGTAGCAGAGAGTACTCCGTCTAGGGCCTGGGGAGGAGCAAATGACTTTGGCCTCCACTCCCTGCGAGCCTTCTTTGTGTGGATTTATTTCTGGACCGAGCCAGCACTCCCGTCGGAGAGCATTTCTTCAAACGCCTGTTGGTTGAGGCGGACGACCATCTTCTGTTGCGTGGAGCCAAGTTTGGCTGCATCCGATTGCGTCACCAACTCCTCAGCCGTGGAAAAGTTTGTCCCCAGCAGAGTCGCCATCGTGTTTGCCATGAAATATAAAAGGACAGAACAATTATCGGAGGACTGGACTTTTACTTCACAATACAAACTCGCTTGTACAAAGAAAGCCTAGGGACGAAAGCCTAGGTACAGCAATCTAAGTACAATTGTTTATTTTAGATTCTGGATGGTGACGATAGAGACTCGAAAAAGCGAAGGCAGCTCTGCCTTACTCCTTGGACGATCGGGTGCAACCTTGGCTCTGTAGAAGAACTGCTTGGCATTGATGAAGAAATGCTCTCCTTTCGATCTCTGTATATTCTCTCTCTGACTTTCTATCTCGGTCTTCTCTCTGTTCTCCTCTCACAAGGGAATGGCACCCTGCTATTTATAAAAGTGGGAGCCTCATTAGGGTTTGCAATGATTGCCCATTCTCAAAAGTCGGCGGCTAAGGATCAATGAATCTGGGCCGCTCATCTTGAATAAAATAGATCTGGGTAATTAATGTGATTACATCAAATCTTTGTGGGTAATTAATGATGATTGACATAAATCCTCATGATATGTTATGCCAATCTCAGATTTCCTGCCACGTGTCATTGATTTGCTTGATTGCAAATGATCTGATTTGATCCCAATATTTTATTGGGATTTGTTGATGGATTTCGGTCGATTTGATGCCACGTGTCCCATTATCATGCCACGTGTCTTAACCGCGAGCCACTTAGAAAATCTGAGTCGCATGAGGACTGCTCCCCATTGAGCCGCATAAGGCTAGCCACGTGTCAAGGCTGCTTGGGAGTGGCCCCTGAATATTTGAACCGCATGGTGATGATCTGAGCCGCATGAGCGTAGGTGACCGCATGATGGGTGCTTTCGTTGTGAGCCGCATGGAGATAGTCCTCGTGAGCCGCGTGAGGTAGCCTCTGCTTGAGCCGCATAGGGTAGTTCTCGTGAGCTGCATGGGATAGCTTCGGCCTGAGCCGCATGGGGTGGTCTCTGTCTGAGCCGCATGAGACTGTCCACGTGTCAAGGACGCATGAAGGATTCTGGGTTTCGGAGGATTGTGTCAGAGATTTCCTTCATTTTCCTAGGAATCTGCCATTATAATGGAGTCATTATTGCACGTCAGAGCTGTCATTTGTCAGAGCTATCAGCCGTTAAGGTATTTAATACAGTAAAGGACAAAGGAAAGAGCTGTTGCGGGCCACGTGGCTCCTCTCTGAGCCGCATGGAACTATTCGAGCTGCATAGACGCTTGAGCCGTATGGATCCCTGAGCCGTATGTGCTCTCTCAGCCGCATGGGGATCCTTAGCCGCATGGATATTTTTCTATTCTTTTCCATGCTTCTACATGATCATTGTAAGTTAAATTAATTTTTGTGAATGAGTATTATTTGTGATTTTGATCTTCATGGCCGTGACAGCGTTCTACCACCGACACTGTGGCGTAGGCTGGCTTGGACACGTCTCGTATTCGTTTAAAAAAATGGGTGCAGGTTGTGACAACGATTTCTTTGATTATATACTATTATGACAAGCATTCATTTACTTCACATATTGAGTTTTGAAGTAGAGGAATGAGACGAAGAAGGTCAGCCACTCGCCTTAGGCTTGCTTCAAGCGAGCGACCGGTTGGCTGCGCTGACGTCGCCTACGCGATCACCTGCAATCGCATAAGCAACTGATTAGAACACTGTATAATTCAAGGATATTCGATATGAATGCGAAGCTCGAAAACACGTCACGAAAACCCATCGAAAACATTCACGAAAAGCGCATTCACGAAAACGAAAGCCAAAGCCAAATCAAGTGTGGCATGAAAACCAGAGCAACGAGAGGTCTCTTCCGACTCAGCCACAGAGCCAATCCTTGAGGTACAACCCGCTGAATATGGGACTTGGTTCCGAAGAAGCCATTCCATAACGTGGAATGGATCTTAATTTAACCGTTTTCGTTCGATCGACTCGGCCGATTCTGACCTATCGGTCCCGACCGAATCGATAGCGACAGTGTTCCTTTCTCGCGTACCCCGTGGACGGAGACGGGACACGATGTAGGGACGGGGCACTACATGTGCTGACGGCGGCTAGGGGCGTCGGGGATGCGGTGCTCGGGTGGCGCTGCGTTCGTCTCGGCGTGGCGCGTCGAGTGGTGGCGGTTGTGGGCGGTGATGGTCGCGGTGGGGGGGCGGCGCTGCACTCGTCGGAGTTAGGGTTAGGGTTTAGGCTCTCGTCGGGGACGAAGGGGGTCGGAATGGTCGTGGTGGTGTGCTAGAGTTAGGGTTTGGTCTGGGGGTCCTATTTATAGGGTTAGGAGGTCGGCTAGGGTCTGGGGTCGGCCGTGAATGGCGGGGGCAGCTGGCCGGTCGTCGGCAGCTGGCCGGTCGTGGGGAGTGGGTGAGTGAGAGGAAAGAGAGAGAACGTGGGGGGGGGTAGGTTTAGCAGTTAGGTCCCCATAGTTTAGGAAATTGCAGAAAGCCCTAAACCAAATAGGTTGCAAATAAATATTTGCAAACTCCTATTAAAACAATTGATTTTATTACAAACTCTTATTAAAACAAATTTAAATGTTACAAAATGATATTAAAACAATTTAGTTAATTACAAAATGATATATTTTAACTTAAAAACTATTTAAAAATTCTTGAAAAAAATCCTAAAATCATATTAAATTATTTTAAAGCTAAATAGGTCATTAGCAACTAATTAACACTAATTAAAACTGTAATGCCTGTGGTTCGTATTACGTATTTCTGGAATACGTGTACGTATTTATTCTTGTATTGCATAATTTCCTGGCTTGGCATTTCCTTCTTGGCTTGGTCTATTCCTGGTTCGGGTTGGTTGGTTCGGCTTGGCTTGGTTTTGATTGGGTTCATGATGAACCCAAGGTGAACCCCCTACCTACCACCACCATTTTATATTTATTGCCATTTCTTCTTTCTCTCTCTTCATAATCATCTTCTTCTTCCTCATTTACTTCCTTACCTACCAAAGAGAGAAGAGAGAGGTCTAGGCAAGTGCAACTTGCTTCCACAAGAGAGCTCATTTTTATTATTCCATTAGCTTCTTCTCATGTTTCTAAGACACATTAGAACTTGTCATTTTCCATTTTGAGGCTTTAATTCTTGTAGATCTAGAAATTAGTTACTTTCGGATTTTTGTGGTTTTGATCTATTAAACTTCTTTGTTTTCAAGTTTTGATGGTTCCATGTTGTAGGAAATTTTATTCTACCCAATTTTGACCTTTAAAAAGTTGGATTTGGACTTATTTTGACCAAGTTATGTATTTTTGAAGCTTGGGTTCAACCATGGAGTTCCTGCTGATTTAGAGAAGACAATGAGCAGTGCGCGAGCTTTTTAGCTTGTGCCACTGAGCTGTACGTGCTCTTTAGCGCAGCGCAGTCGACCCCATATGCTGCCTTTTGGGAGCGTATGACTCGCATACGCTCGCTTGCTTGACAAGGAGTCGTATGGACCCCATACGCTGCCTTTTGGAGGTGTATGACTCGCATACGCTCGCTTGCTTGACAAGGAGTCGTATGGACCCCATACGCTGCCTTTTGGAGGCATATGACTCGCATACGCTCGCTTGCTTGACGAGGAGTCGTATTGAGTACATACGCTGCCTTTTGGAAGCGTATGACTTGTGTACGCTGACTTGAGCGTAGCCTGACCTGAGCGTAGCTTGACCTGAGCGTAGCCTGATTACCCTGGATCTTCTATAGCATTGTATATTGATATTTTATTAGATATTTAACGTCCATTTTATATCCTTACGCCTTTTGTCCTGAACTTGATAAACACGAATTTACTTGATATGTTTGGAATTGATAACTGAGCCTGACACGATAGTGACCCGTAGTGGTGCACTCCTGACATGAGTAACCTGACATGACCTGATAGTGGCCCGTCGTGGCGCACTCCTGACAAGTACACTTGGTATGATAACCGACATGATTATCTTGAATAGCTGTTGCGACGGCTACCTGACATGACATGACCTGTATAATTAAGCTGGACACCGTGGACGATTGTGTTTGTATAAATAAACCAGTCCTGTCTTGCATCATGTCTAGGACAGGGACTCCTGAGTACCACGGTCAGGAGTACCTACTAAAATGGACTAAGGCTAATAACTAGATTAATACATTAGTCATGAAGAGATTTCCCAGCTACAGGCAATCCCGTTACCTGGGCACGCCTTGGGATCTGTAGCCTGCCATCGAGTAGGGCACATTTCCAGCACACTGTCATGTGTTGCACCCTTCAAGCTACCTAAGGGTATATTCGTTTCCTGGACGATGTACCCACCTGAATTCAACTCTAAATCTTTTAACCCGGATGACCTGGATGGACTGCAGGGCTTGTGGCTGTGGAATAATCTCACTGCATCTTGTTAGTAATTAGGCTGTGATAACCCTAGTTAGTTAAAGTATCAAGCCGTAATTCTTGCTTGGCCGTGAAGTGATTGGACGGAGTCTAACCAGTCTAGTCTTGCCCTGATCCTGTTCCAGATTATTGAATGACCAGAATGCTTGTATTTATTTTTTCGATAAATGGTGAGAATTCCAAGTTCTGTTCAGACGAAGGGTTACAACCCCGGTCCTTGTTTGGTTTACAGGTTGTAACCTGGTTATCTGAATAGTTCCATGGTTATCTCGTCGTATATCATCCTGGTGTATTTTCTTTATTTCCAGATCTTACTTTTATTTATATCTTGTGCTGATTGCTGGTTTTAGCTCTTAAGTGAAGCCTCCTTTGTGGCACTTGCTCTTTCTGGGGTCTGACCCAGCTGGTTTTGTGTGGCCAGATTTCGGAGCAGCTTCAGAGGATCTACCAACCTTTCAGCCAGATGGTGGCCACTAGACGGAACCCTGGCAACGAGTGGGTTATTTTTGGCTCTCCCACTCTATTGTAAAAATATTCTTTTGAGGCGTTTAGCCGACGAGCACCTGTTTAGCTCGATTGCACTTACTTACTGTCTGCCTACGGGCTGTAACATGATTAACAGATCCTAGGGTTGATCATGTATGACTAAACTCTTACTAGTCCTGACATTTTGTAATGACTAGCTTCATGATCAACTGAATATGTAATATTTGGGACGCCTTACTATTGTATATTTAATGATCATACATCTTGTGACTTTTACTTACTTGCTTGTGATTGAGACACTAGGCTTGTTCATGACCTCAAGAGACTGTTGGCTTGTAGATAAACCCTCATGTATCTAGACAGCCGTGACCGTATAGCGAGATGGATTCCATTTCATATATGTAGCTGGCTATGTCTGCCCCCGCTCTCCAGTATTCTGGTTCTGGGGCGTGACAAAAACAAAATTTAAAAAACAGGGGCTGCCATCTTCAGTACATGCGTGTATGGAACCTACGCGCATGACACGCTCGGAGTCAAAAGATGCGTTGCCGGGACCTCACGATGCATGGCCTCCCGGGCGCATGGAGGTTTCGGCGCATGGGGTTCGTCGTCCCCAAACAACAAGTTCAGCCATAGAAGTTTCAAAAACTTGCTGTGAAACTCATAGTTCTGTGAATATTTAATATTAATGTTTTCGTAGTATTATTAGTATTTTTAAATTATTATTATTTTATTATTATATTATTTTCTGTGTGTTAAAATGGTTTCGAAAATAATAATAACATGGACTTTTGATTTAGACCCAGACCCGAGTCCGAACCCAGACCCAGGCCTGAGCCAAATCCAATCCCATATTTTTCTTTCTTTCCAAATCTGACTTGGTAAATGGTTAATTAATAAAAAAAATATTATCTTTGAGGAGCTGGTCCACGAGGGACCAGCAACCCCAACCCCACTTGTTCGTGGCTACCATATTTTTCTCTCCCATAAACTTATCCCCACCACATCCTTTCTCTCTCTCCCTTAAGACCAACTCTCTTCACTACTCCTTTTAATCCCTTCACACCACCCCACGTTCTCCTCAACTGCAGAGCAAAAGTTTTCCTCAACTCTCTCATTTCTCTAACTCTCTTACTCCTTCACAGAGAGTAGCTCCCTACTCCCCTTCTCACCAAACCCCCTCTCCCAGAGCCCTACGCCAAGCTCCCCAAACCCTCATCCCCACCGCGGCTGCCCTTCGGCCGACCACTCCGACGCCGACGGCCGCCGTCCCCCTCGCGGCCGAGTTCTCCGCCGACAGCCCCTGTCGCCGGCGCCCCACGCCCGCGGCCACCCGTGCCAGCCCGACGTCCGACGACCCACGAGCGCGTCCGCCCCGACCAGCGCGCCCCGCCGAGCTTCCCTCCGGCGACCCGCGTCAGCGCCGCCCTTGCGCGGCCGAGCCAGCGCGACCCCCTCCGGGTCAGAACCCGCCGGCGCTCCTTCGCAGCCCCCTCTGGCCGATCTCCTTCCGGTCGACCACCCCGGTGGCTCGCTGCCCTTTTTGCCGAGCACCCCCGCGCCCCCTTGCGCGCCTCTCCGGCCAACTTCTCTGGCCAACACCCCTGAACGTGCCCTAGCTTCTGAGTTTTCAGCGTCCTTTGTCGACGCTGCTGATTTCAGCGCTATTTTCGGGAATACTTTCGCTGTCGGAGCTCATTTTCTTTCTATTTTTCATCTGAGAGCTCTAGCCGAGCAATCCGAGGTATAACCCCCTGTCCCGCTCATTTTATTATTTTAGTCGATGATGAAATGGTCCCCGACTCCCTTTGGGAACTCGGTTTTAGCGACATCGTAATTTTTTGGGACTTTCGGAAAGGTCATGTGAATTATTTTGGATTCCCGGAATATTTCGGGAATTGATTTTGGTATGTTTTAGCTTTCCGGATTTTTTCGGGAACGTTCTGTGATTTGTGGATTGGAATCGGACTTCCGAAATTATTTCGGGTCATCCCGATTATTCTGTGGATTGGTTGTGGATTTTATATATATATAAATTCGGGTTTTTCCCTGGTTTGGGATTTGCAGGAAATTATCGGCGCCAACTCCCAGTTTTTGGGTTGACCAAAAACAGAGGAGATGCTGTCGAATTTTTCCGTAAATTCTAGATTATTTTAAAAATAAATTTAAAATGGATTTCCGAATTTTATTGATATTTGGTTTTGGGTGACGACCGTATCGGTCAATGGACCCGGCTAAGTGCAAACGAAACCGGCCCCGCCCGGACGTTGAGGCAATTAGCCAAGATGAGGATTGGACCATATCTGAGACTCTATTTACCTTTATTTTTATTATTAATTTCTGTTTATATTTTGTTTAATATTTCAGTTTAGGACTAACGGCAGCTTATCTTATTTCAATTTATGTGAATAAATTGTAATGGGCATAAGCCCAGCTGGCTGTGGTCTGTAACTGTAATAGCTTAGATTTTCTTGTCATTTCTAGTTTTACGAGTTTTTCTATTTAACGATTTAAATTGACTAAAAAGTATTTTCGTATAAAATTAATTAATATTTTCTCACTTAAAATTGACAAGTTTATTAATAACTAAAAAGTCACGTATTTCTCATTAAATAAGAAAATTAGCTTTATATTTATAATTATAAAAAAAATACCAAGTTTTCCTAAAATAATCTGGCAGCGACGATGTTTTCCCGAATTCAAAGATAAAATGACCTTTTTCCCTCGTATTAAATCAAGCGCAAATAATCGTATTTTCTGTGTTTGGTTAATTAAAGAACTAAAATTGGACTAGGACGCAACTAGAGATTTCAACTAGCATAGCTAAGTTGGTGAACCTAATATCTGAGTCTATCTCTCGAATGTAGGAATTCGAGGACGACTCTAATTACCTATCTCGAAGTCTTCTACCCCCTCCAGTCATTTCATTGAGGCAAGTATAGTTTATGTTAGTTTACAGTTATTTATTTAATCGCTTTACTGCAATTTTAAACCACGATGCAAACACGAAACTCTCTCGGAGAGTACTGTAACTACTGGGGAACAGCGTAATGATTATGACCATACTGTAACAAAAACCCCTATCCTTCCTGTAACAAACCTAAGCCGGTCATATTTCATTACCTGTTCAAATCACTGTTTTTACTGTAACAAACTGTTCATGTTTAAAACTGTTTAGAACTGCATGATTCTATTACTTATTTAACTGTTTAAAATTAGCATGAATTGTACTTTGCTCCCTCCTGACTGGAGATACATTTTTAGGGGATATTGAGGATACATATCAGTTTTACAACAGCTACTACGACCCTGTGTTGTACCCAGTTGTGCTGCCAGAGTCCCCACAGGAGGACGTTGGGGCTGAGGCCGATGATCAGGCCGATAGATAGATTTTCTTTCATTGTTGTTTAATTTCAAATTCTGTATTTCATTTCAGAACAGTTTTCTTTGTATTTAAATTTCAAAGTTTAATAAAGTTTATTCCTGATGTTGAGTTATGACAAATATAGTATTGTTGTATGGTTACCTGCTACTGAACAGCTTACTGTCGCCGTCTCAACAACGGTGCAGGCTGGGCATAATCCGGTTCGACCCAATTAGTTGGGATCGGGTCGTGACATGTTTTCAGTGGTGGCCCATGCAGGTCCTACAACAACTTAGGAAAACATACCTAGAAACAATTAGAACACTAGAACATTGATTTGTCACGACATAGGACCGAATTATATAAATAAATATTTTTGTTTGATTATAGACTGGTAGGATACCTTGCTTATGTATGTACCCTAAACCTTCCAGATCATGGCCAAAGGAAAGACTACCCGATCCGGCCCTGCTGACGATGAGGTGTCATCAACTGATCACACCCCTTCTCAAGCACGCCGGGACCCACCTCTCTTGCAGCTGACAGACCGTCCCCATGCTGCACCAGCTCCCCGGCCCGTTTACGCTTCCATAGCGCAAACGGCGGAACCGGCACATTCCCGGGCTGGGTCGCAGACCCCTGCGGTAGTGGCCGCACCAGCTGCTCCACCAGTACTCGTGGATCCCACTGACCTAGTGGGAATGCTACGAGGAGTGCTTGAAGCACAGAGAGCTCAAGCAGAAGCCCACAGAGAGCAGACTGCTGCCCAAGCTGAAGCCCATCGCGAGCAGACCGCGATTATGAGAGAAGGCATGGAGAATGCCCACAATGTGGCCATGGCTGCCCTCGAGAGAGGAAGAACCACTTCATCAGAGCCACGACCTGCCAAGGTAAGCAGGATTCAGGAGTTACTTATATTTCTTTAAGGCCATTCTTTTGATTAGAGGCGTATTATTGCATGAAGGTTGGAGATATAGAAAGCTTTAAGAAGCAAGACCCTCGACCTTTCAAAGGAACCGAGGGTATCATCTACGCCGATGAATGGCTAGAACATATGGAGCGTCTCTTGAGCGTCGCTCGACTCCCGGAGGACCTCAAGGCTGAAGCTGTAGGACTCCAACTACAAGATGTGGCGAGCACCTGGTATCGGAATGAACCTCGACTCCAGGACAAGCAGCTCGACTGGGACACCTTCAAGAGGCTGTTTCGCAGGAAGTTCTTCCCGACATCGGACATGCGGGAAATGGAGAGGCAATTCCAGAACTTGAAGCAGAGAAACATGACGGTCAGCGAATATGCGGCAGAGTTTGGCCGACTAAGCCGCTTTACCCAGAACCTGGTAGCTGACCCCAAGGATCGTGCTGAGCGATTCAGGTATGGCTTACGAGAAGAGATTCGCACCCCTGTGATCGCAGGTGGCGCTAAGACCTATGAGAGGATCCTGATCCGAGCTCAGGATGTAGAGAAGAGTCAGCCTTCTCGATCCAAGAGGGAGTATCCTGGAACTAGCAACTTCCAGGGTAGTCAGAAGAGGCCCAACAACAACAGCAACAGGCCCTCGCACCACCAGCAGTATCATAATCAGGCAAGGACCAATGACAGAGCACACCAGAAGCAGATCCCTATCTGTGACTATTGCAAGAGGCCAGGGCATCAGTCGAACATCTGCAGAAAGAGGCTAGGACACTGCCTAGTCTGTGGGTCTGCCACCCACCAAGTGAAGGACTGTCCCATGTCAGCCCACCGGCCCGGGACCAACCAGCAAAGAGCTCTCCTACCTACTCAGCAACAACAGTTTGGACAGCACCAGCAGAAGACCGGGCGAGCTTTTGCCCTAGCAGCTGATGAGCAGGAACCAGAGCAGGAACCCACCGCAGATGTCATCACAGGTTCCATTTATGTGTTTTTACATCCTGCTCTAGCATTATTTGATTCGGGTGCATCACATAGTTTTATATCATCAAAGTTTATATCTGCACACCACATAGATTCGGGACTTAGCAAGGTGATTAGTAGAGTTATGACCGTGGTGGACCTATATCCATCACTGAGGCTTGTAATTGTCCCATAACCATCTCTGGCCATCAGTTCTCAACAACTTTACTAGTGATGCCCCTGTCCAACTATGATGTAGTCCTAGGGATGGACTGGTTAAGTGAACAGCATGCGCTGATAGATTGTCACCGAGGATGTGTAATCTTCAGCCCACCAGGAGAACCGGAGTTTGAAATCTCTCGGGCTCCGGAAGATATGAAGAGTATTTCCTACTCCTCTATCACCGAAGAACCCGGGCCTCCTCACCCTATCATTGCAAAATTTATGGATGTCTTTCCAGATAGTCTTCCAGGATTGCTGCCAGATCGAGATGTGGAATTCAACATCGATCTAGTACCCGGCTCTTTCCCTATTTCTCGGGGATGCTACAGAGTCAACCCCAAGGAGGCTAAGGAGATGAAGGATCAGATCGACGAGCTGAAGTCGCAAGGATTTATCAGAGACGGAGCTTCACCCTGGGAGCACCAGTTTTGTTCGTGCCCAAGAAGGATGGAACTGTGCGGATGTGCATCGACTACCGGGCGCTGAACAACATCACCATCAAGAACAAGTACCCCTGCCCCGGATCGACGACCTGTTTGATCAACTGAGCGGAGCCAAGGTATTTTCAAAGATAGATCTCAGATCAGGCTACCATCAAATCAAGGTCAGGAAGAAGGATATTCCCAAGACGGCGTTCAACACAAAGTATGGACAATTTGAATTCTTGGTCATGCCGTTTGGACTGACAAATGCTCCTGCGGTATTCATGAACCTCATGAACAAGGTTTTCCCTGAATATCTGGATCAGTTTGTTGTTGTCTTTATCGATGACATACTGATCTACTCGAAGACGGAGGAAGAGCATGAAGAGCACTTGAGGAAAGTGCTGAGTACCTTGAGGAAGGAGAAGCTCTATGCTAAGCTATCCAAATGGGAATTCTTTTTAGACAAGGTAGAATTTTTGGGCCATGTTGTCACAGGGAAAGGAATTTCGGTGGATCCAAAGAAGATAGCTGCTATTGAGAAGTGGACTGCACCAAGCTCGATTGCAGAGATCAGGAGCTTTTTGGGACTAGCTGGCTACTACCGGAAGTTCGTGAAGGATTTCTCCAAGATTGCGGAGCCAATGACGAAGCTTACCAGGAAGAACGAGGAGTTCATATGGTCTGAAGCGTGCCAGTCAGCTTTTGAGGAACTGAAGAAGAGGCTTACAACGGCGCCGATACTTGCGCTACCCGCAGGTACCGGCGGTTTCTCAATCTATAGTGATGCTTCCGAAAAAGGACTGGGCTGCGTTCTTCAACAGAACGAGAAAGTAATTGCCTATGCATCTAGACAATTACGGACTCATGAGAAGAACTACCCCACACATGACTTGGAGCTTGCAGCGGTGATATTTGCTTTGAAGCTATGGAAGCACTACCTGTATAGAGAGAGAGAATGGAAATATTTACGAACCACAAAAGTCTGAAATATATTTTCACTCAGAAGGAGCTGAACATGAGACAAAGACGATGGCTAGAGCTAATGAAGGACTTTGATATCAACCTGCAGTATCAACCGGGTAAGGCTAATGTTGTTACAGATGCACTTAGTCGATACCCAATGGCGATGTTCTTGACCAAGGAGTGCCATTTGCTGGAGGACATGGAGAAGCTTGGATTGAAAATTGTACTGCCCGAGGAGGAGATGAAGAAACTTGGAAGAGAAGCCATCGTACCAGGAGCTGAATCATCATTGATGCAGTTGCAAGTGCGTTCGAGTCTTATGGACAGGATCAAGGAGACACAATTCCAAGACGAGACGCTTTGCAAACTCAGAGACCAAGTGCTGGCAGGAACACTTGAAGGATTCTCAATCGCCAGCGCGGAGCATTGAAGAATGGTACGAGGCTTTGCGTACCAACTGGCGAACTGAGGAACGAGCTGATGCAAGAAGCGCATCAGTCGCAGTATTCTATACACCCTGGAGCCAACAAGATGTACCGGGATATGCGGACTATAGTATGGTGGTACGGAATGAAGAAGGACGTATCCAGGTATGTGGCTAGATGTTTAATTTGTCAGTAAGTTAAAGCCAGCAGGCAGAGACCAGCAGGATTATTGCAGCCGTTTGACATTCCGGAGTGGAAATGGGAGCACATAACGATGGATTTTGTATCGGGACTGCCTCGATCCCAAGGAAGGAAGGATGCCATTTGGGTTATAGTGGACCGACTGACGAAGTCAGCTCACTTTATCCCCTTCAAGGTTGGTTTATCCACCGAGAAGTTGGTAGCACTGTACATGCGACACATCTACCGGATTCATGGAGTTCCGGTAAGTATCGTATCTGACAGAGATACTAGATTTACATCTCACTTTTGGAAGAGTTTGCATGACAGCTTGGGAACCCAACTGAAGTTCAGCACCGCCTACCACCCTCAGACTGATGGACAATCGGAGAGAACAATCCAGACGCTAGAAGATATGCTGAGATCCTGCGTCCTGGAATTTGGAGGGTCTTGGGAAGACCATTTGCATTTGGTAGAGTTCTCTTACAATAACAGCTACCAAGCTAGCATTGGGATGACACCGTTCGAGGCACTCTATGGACGTCGTTGCCACACTCCACTTGCCTGGGACGACGTCGGAGAACGAGTGTTGCTTGGACCTGAGATGGTGACCGAAGCAGCAGAAAAGGTGAGAATGATCAGAGACAAGCTCCGGATAGCCCAAGACAGACAGAAACATTGGGTCGATTGCAGCAGACGGCCTTTGGAATTTGAAGAAGGCGACAGTGTGTTTGTGAAGATCTTGCCTACCAGAGGAATAATCCATTTTGGTAGAGCAGGAAAGTTAAGCCCCAGGTACATTGGTCCATTTGAAGTACTTAGCAGGATTGGAGAAGTGGCTTATCGGGTAGCTCTACCCCCAAGTCTTGAAGGCGTCCACAACGTCTTCCATGTCTCGCAGCTGAGACGCTACATCCCAGACCCGAGCCATATCTTGGACCATTCAGAGCTGGAGATTGGACCTAGCCTCGCAGTGCCGGAGAAACCAGTGGCAATTTTGGACTGAGGCGAGAAGAGAACCAGGAACACCGTGACGCCAATAGTCAGAGTGATGTGGCGGCACAACTCACCAGGCGAGTCGACCTGGGAGCGAGAAGACCAGATGCGGGAGCAGTACCCGTACTTGTTTGAGACTTGAGGTAATCCCTAACCTTACTTTTAAATTTCGAGGACGAAATTTTCTCAGGAGGGAAGATTGTGAAACTCATAGTTCTGTGAATATTTAATATTAATGTTTTCGTAGTATTATTAGTATTTTTAAATTATTATTATTTTATTATTATATTATTTTCTGTGTGTTAAAATGGTTTCGAAAATAATAATAACATGGACTTTTGATTTAGACCCAGACCCGAGTCCGAACCCAGACCCAGGCCTGAGCCAAACCCAATCCCATATTTTTCTTTCTTTCCAAATCTGACTTGGTAAATGGTTAATTAATAAAAAAATATTATCTTTGAGGAGCTGGTCCACGAGGGACCAGCAACCCCAACCCCACTTGTTCGTGGCTACCATATTTTTCTCTCCCATAAACTTATCCCCACCACATCCTTTCTCTCTCTCCCTTAAGACCAACTCTCTTCACTACTCCTTTTAATCCCTTCACACCACCCCACGTTCTCCTCAACTGCAGAGCAAAAGTTTCCCTCAACTCTCTCATTTCTCTAACTCTCTCACTCCTTCACAGAGAGTAGCTCCCTACTCCCCTTCTCACCAAACCCCCTCTCCCAGAGCCCCACGCCAAGCTCCCCAAACCCTCACCCCGACCGCGGCTGCCCTTCGGCCGACCACTCCGATGCCGACGGCCGCCGTCCCCCTCGCGGCCGAGTTCTCCGCCGACAGCCCCTGTCGTCGGCGCCCCACGCCCGCGGCCACCCGTGCCAGCCCGACGTCTGACGACCCACGAGCGCGTCCGCCCCGACCAGCGCGCCCCGTCGAGCTTCCCTCCGGCGACCCGCGTCAGCGCCGCCCTTGCGCGGCCGAGCCAGCGCGACCCCCTCCGGGTCAGAACCCGCCGGCGCTCCTTCGCGGCCCCCTCTGGCCGATCTCCTTCCGGCCGACCACCCCGGTGGCTCGCTGCCCTTTTTGCCGAGCACCCCCGCGCCCCCTTGCACGCCTCTCCGGCCAACTTCTCTGGCCAACACCCCTGGACGTGCCCTAGCTTCTGAGTTTTCAGCGTCCTTTGTCGACGCTGCTGATTTCAGCGCTGTTTTCGGGAATGCTTTCGCTGTCGGAGCTCATTTTCTTTCTATTTTTCATCTGAGAGCTCTAGCCGAGCAATCCGAGGTATAACCCCCTGTCCCGCTCATTTTATTATTTTAGTCGATGATGAAATGGTCCCCGACTCCCTTTGGGAACTCGGTTTTAGCGACGTCGTAATTTTTTGGGACTTTCGGAAAGGTCCTGTGAATTATTTTGGATTCCCGGAATATTTCGGGAATTAATTTTGGTATGTTTTAGCTTTCCGGATTTTTTCGGGAACGTTCTGTGATTTGTGGATTGGAATCGGACTTCCGAAATTATTTCGGTTCGTCCCGATTATTCTGTGGATTGGTTGTGGATTTTATATATATAAAAATTCGGGTTTTTTCTGGTTTGGGATTTGCAGGAAATTATCGGCACCAACTCCCAGTTTTTGGGTTGACCAAAAACAGAGGAGATGCTGCCGAATTTTTTCGTAAATTCTAGATTATTTTAAAAATGAATTTAAAATGGATTTCAGAATTTTATTGATATTTGGTTTTGGGTGACGACCGTATCGGTCAATGGACCCGGCTAAGTGCAAACGAAACCGGCCCCGCCCGGACGTTGAGGCAATTAGCCAAGATGAGGATTGGACCATATTTGAGACTCTATTTACCTTTATTTTTATTATTAATTTCTGTTTATATTTTGTTTAATATTTCAGTTTAGGACTAACGGCAGCTTATCTTATTTCAATTTATGTAAATAAATTGTAATGGGCATAAGCCCAGCTGGCTGTGGTCTGTAACTGTAATAGCTTAGATTTTCTTGTCATTTCTAGTTTTACGAGTTTTTCTATTTAACGATTTAAATTGACTAAAACGTATTTTCGTATAAAATTAATTAATATTTTCTCACTTAAAATTGACAAGTTTATTAATAACTAAAAAGTCACGTATTTCTCATTAAATAAGAAAATTAGCTTTATATTTATAATTATAAAAAAAATACCAAGTTTTCCTAAAATAATCTGGCAGCGACGATGTTTTCCCGAATTCAAAGTTAAAATGACCTTTTTCCCTCGTATTAAATCAACGCGCAAATAACCGTATTTTCTGTGTTTGGTTAATTAAAGAACTAAAATTGGACTAGGACGCAACTAGAGATTTCAACTAGCATAGCTAAGTTGGTGAACCTAATATCTGAGTCTATCTCTCGAATGTAGGAATTCGAGGACGACTCTAATTACCTATCTCGAAGTCTTCTACCCCCTACAGTCATTTCATTGAGGCAAGTATAGTTTATGTTAGTTTACAGTTATTTATTTAATCGCTTTACTGTAATTTTAAACCACGATGCAAACACGAAACTCTCTCGGAGAGTACTGTAACTACTGGGGACTGGGGAATAGCGTAATGATTATGACCATACTGTAACAAAAACCCCTATCCTTCCTATAACAAACCTAAGTCGGTCATATTTCATTACCTGTTCAAATCACTATTTTTACTGTAACAAACTGTTCATGTTTAAAACTGTTTAGAACTGCATGATTCTATTACTTATTTAACTGTTTAAAATTAGCATGAATTGTACTTTGCTCCCTCCTGACTGGAGATACATTTTTAGGGGATATTGAGGATACAGATCGGTTTTACAACAGCTACTACGACCCTGTGTTGTACCCAGTTGTGCTGCCAGAGTCCCCACAGGAGGACGTTGGGGCTGAGGCCGATGATCAGGCCGATAGATAGATTTCCTTTCATTGTTGTTTAATTTCAAATTCTGTATTTCATTTCAGAACAGTTTCCTTTGTATTTAACTTTCAAAGTTTAATAAAGTTTATTCCCGATGTTGAGTTGTGACAAATATAGTGTTGTTGTATGGTTACCTGCTACTGAACAGCTTACTGCCGCCGTCTCAACAACGGTGTAGGCTGGGCATGATCCGGTTCGACCCAATTAGTTGGGATCGGATCGTGACACTTGCCATGACCATAACTTCCTCAAAACAAGTCCGAATTTAGACTTCCAAGGGTCTAAACTGCATAGAACGAGATTTCCTACCGCCAGGGATGACTGGTTTTAGGAAATACCAAGCTTTACTAGATCAAAACCAAGAAAAATAAGAAAAGATCAAAACTTAGATCTACAAAAATTCATCCATCAAAACCAAAAATGCCAAGTTCTAAAGAGGCTTAGAATCAAGTGGAGAAGAGAATAGAAAAATAAAAATGGAAGATCTATCATGAAGCAAGTTGCACTTGCCTAGGGTTTCTTGGGTGGGTGGGAGGAGTAATGGAGAAGAAGAAGTAAATGAACAAGAGTAATGAAGAGAGAGAGAGAGAGAGAGAGAGAGAGAGAGAGAGAGGATAGTTGACTTATATAGCAACCCCTCTCATCTCAAACCAAAATAAACCAAACCAAGCCAAGCTAAGATGAACCAAAATAAATCAAGGCAAGATTAAACCAGGATCAAGCTAAACATGACAAGTTAAAACACGGGCCATCTGATAATTGTCAGAAATCCGTACACGTATACTGAAAATACGTATAACGAAAAATGGGAGTGACAGCTGGCCCCCTCCTCCACAGGTACTGGAGAAGGTGCAGGCGCACGTGAGAGAGAAGGCTTTTGGTTGCTGCTATTTTTAAGTTATTTTCAAATAAAGACGCACAAAGTATTGCGAAGTTTTCAAGATTTGCTGTTTATATTTTCAAAGTAATAAAGGGGCATAATGTATGGAACAAAAAGTTATTTCATGACAGCCTATCAGTTATTTTCTTTTCACAAATCAATGTAAGCCGGAACGATATTTCAAAAAGTACTGAAAAAAAGTTGTACTTGCTGCTATTATCAATAAAATAGGTTATTTCTTCCTATACTGTCTTTTCAATATTTCTACAATGTGGTTGTGTTTCAAATATTTTAAAATGACACAAATGTGCACGTTATTGTCTTGTACAAGTGCAACATCAGACTTATACGATATCACGTCCAGCAAGGACGATCAATTCAATATAGTCAAAGTGATGACGAATAATTTGTGGAATCGGGACGTGACATCCCATCCCATCCTTCCTCTCTCTCTCTCGAAGAACAATATTTAAGGTTTAAACAAAGAAGCAAGGACATTGATATGCTATTAAAAGAGCTCAAGAGTAGGAGGAGGTCGGCCTTAGAGGTTGTTTGGATAGTTGTAACTTCTTGAAAGTGTAAAGTTGACACTTTTGACATGCTGTAATGCAAGTGATGTCACTTTCTAAAATGTGTTTTGATATATGATTTTTTGTCCGAGTTTCATACAAATTTTGTTTGGATGGCAATATGAAAGTGGAAGCAGGAATTGCACGTTTGAAGTTCCAGAAACATAGAAGCGAGCGAAAGTGATTAACAAATATTAATTAACAAATATTTAACAAAATGTAATTAATAATTAGTTTAATTAATATTAATTATCAAAATTATTAATTCATATTTAATTAACAAATTGAACTATTTAACAAAGAAATATTAATTAATGACAATTTTTTAATTAACAAAATTTTAATTATCAATAATTTAATTAACAAACCTTAACTAACGACAAATTAATTAAAACTAACAAAAATCAATTAACGAACAACTAAAATTTCTTAATTAACATAAAAATAACTAAAATTTATTTCTTAAAAACAAAAGAATATTATTTATCAAAATATATTAATTAATAAAAAATAATTAATAACATATTCTAAAAGTGCGTTCCTATTCAGTTGAAGAAAAACGAACAAAAATCTATTAATTAACAAAAAAAATTGATCTAATTGAACTAATAAAGAAAAATAGCAACAAAACTCTCCATTTGCAACGTGTTTCCCTCATTTTATACTGTAATCCATAAACTCTCCATTTTTCAATTGACTTGCAATGACTAGCTAAACACCGAAAAAGTCTTCTCTTTGGGGCTGTTTGGATATAGTTAGTTCCATTGGAAGTGGCATGAAACTGCGACTTTCTTTGCAAGTGGCCTTTGAAATTGGGAGTTTCATTGTTCGATCGGTTAACACATGGTAAGTGTGTTGTAAGTAGGGAATTTCTGAGAAATTCAGTTCTTATCCTCCTCTTTCTTTCCATTTTTACCTGAAACAAAAACTTGCCTAACTCTATTGAAAGTGGAATGTTGCAGGGGGAGAGAGAGTTGGTAAATGACAAGTTTTTCTCTCTCCCATATGAGTTATTCTTCCCCGGTGGTAGGCGGCGGTCGACGATTACTCTGGGTTAGGTTCGTGGAGAAGTCTTAGCGGTGAGCGACGTCGACATAGTCGGAAGAGAACGGTGGTCAGCCTGCCGAGGAGGTCGGAAGGCGACAGGTCTGGACGGTGAAGGTGAAGATGGTACATCGGCCTACAAAGGAGGTTGGGAGCCGACGGTGAAGGTGGGGGTTGAGGTATGGAGGCGGCGATAAAGGTGGGGGCTCGATGTCGGGAAAGAACGGTGGTTGGCCTACCGAGGAGGTTGGGTGGCGGCTAGCCTTCGGTGGTCGGTCTACCGAGGAGGTCATAAGGCGGCGGTAAAGGTAGGGGTTGAGGTATGGAGGCGGCGGTGAAGACGGAGGCTCGGTGTCGGAGAAAACGGTGGTTGACCTGCCATGGAGGTCGGGAGGCGGCATGTATGGACGGTGAAGGTGGTCGACCTGCAAAGGAGGTCGGGAGCCGGAGGTACGGGGCGACCGAACGGACAAAAAAATATACCTATCAAAATATTGAAAATCCATATTTTTAAAACTCCTCATTTGTGGGTAGATCTGTAAAGTGGGCCAACACCACTCGACACGAATTTGGGTGGGCCGAGTCAACCCGGTCCGAGCTCGTAAGGCCCATGCACTGTAACGGGACGGGACATGTCTAAGATGGAATACCTCAACCAGTCCGGCATATGGCCCAAGAAACGGTGGGATCCAGTCCAGGCCGGGATGTGCCTGGGTCGGCTGGGGCGTGGGCCGAGCGGGCTTATTAAGGGGAAGGTGAGGCTGCTCCGTTTGAGAAACACAGTGAGGGGGAGACTTTACAGTGCCGCAAACATGGTCATTGACTCGTTCATAGCTAATTTCCACTTTAATGTATTTTTTTCCTTCCATTGAACCAAATTAAAACAATTTGCCTGCAATACTTAATTTTCTTATTTAATAAGTCATTGCCACTGGCATATGGCTATATAGGACTCTGAGGGGGCGTTTGGTACGCTGTATTTTTTTTTATTTTCGGAAAAATTTAAAATGAGAATCTATTACCACGTTTGTTTGGCTTATAAAAAATTTATTTTCGGAAATTATAAATACCCGGATAAATAGTTTATCCACAAAACATGAAAATTCTATCCCTTGAGAATAGGTTGGTATTTTTTTTTTGTCCGGACAAAAAAAAATTGTCTAAATTTTTTTCTTCTTTTTTGATCAATTTTGATTAGTTTTGAATATTTTTTTTCTTTTTGTCTTTTTTATCGTTTTTTTTGTCATTTTTTGTCGTTTTTACCAATTTTTTGTCGTTTTAAGCGATTTTTTGTTGTTTTTACCATTTTTTGTCTTTTTTGTCACTTTTTGATTATTTTTTGTCTTTTTTACCCTTTTTTGTCCTTTTTGTCGCTTTTTTGTCATTTTTTGTCGTTTTAAGCGATTTTTTGTTCGTTTTTAGCTTTTTTGTTGTTTTTACCGATTTTTAGTCGTTTTCGTCGCTTTTTGGTCATTTTTTGTCGTTTTAACAAATTTTTTGGCATTTTAACCGATTTTTTGTCCTTTTTCGTCGTTTTTTATCAATTATTTTTCGTTTTCGTCGCTTTTTGGTTATTTTTTGTCGTTTTTAACCGATTTTTTGTTATTTTTAACAGAT
The DNA here is from genome assembly GCA_029216955.1 of Iris pallida. Lineage (NCBI taxonomy): Eukaryota > Viridiplantae > Streptophyta > Magnoliopsida > Asparagales > Iridaceae > Iris > Iris pallida. The sequence goes on from JANAVB010033017.1 coordinate 29,859,988, forward strand.
TTTTTGTCGTTTTTAACCAATTTTTTTGTCTTTTTAACCGATTTTTTGTTATTTTTTGTCGTTTTTGTCGCATTTTGGCTTTTTTGTCGTTTTTACCGATTTTATGTCGTTTTACCATTTTTTGTCATTTATACATTTTTTTCGCTTTTTGGTCATTTTTTGTCGTTTTTTTCGTTTTTTTTATTTTGTCGTTTTTACCGATTTTTTGTCGTTTTTACCATTTTTTTATTTTTACCGATTTTTTGTCGTTTTTACCGGTTTTTTTTTTTTTATACTTGTTCATTTTTTTCGTTATTATTTTTTTTTTCCGGGAATATTTATATTGTCATCAAACATGGGAATGTAATTTTCCAGGAAATTTAATTCCTTGGAATTTGATTCCCGGAAATATAGAATTTCCGGTTATATAGTATTCCGCATACCAAACACCCCCTAAGGGTCTGCTTGGATTGAGGGAAAAAAAATAAACAAAGTGGGGTTAAATAAGGGGGAGTTAAATGAGGGGAGTAGAATCAATACATATAACCTTATTTTGATTGGAGGGAGAGTTAAGTGGGGGGTGTTTAATAAGTCTTGCTTGGATTTGAGGTTTTGAGTGAGAGGATGATTAATAAAAATATGATAGTTACCAAAATAACCTTTATTACATATGTAATAAAATTAAATTTGATTAAAATTTTAATTAGGACTTGTCAAAATATCTTCACAAATTAGAAATTATTATTGATAACAATGTTAATGTTAATATTGATAACAATTTTTTAATGTTAATGTTAATATTGATAACAATGAACTTTTTTAATATTAATAATATTAACATTAAAATTATTATTAATCTACTTCGGTGTAATATTTCGCTCTTAACTATCATTTTTTAATATTAATATTAATATTAGTATTAATATTAATATTAATATTAATGTTAATGATAATGATAATGATAATATTAATTTTAATGTTAATATTATTGTTAATGTTAATATTGACACGTTTGATTTTCTAGCACAAGATGCTGTGGAGCTTCTTAAGAGAGTCCAAACAGTTATGCACAGTAATGTCATGTCTCCCAGGTCTATGGATGTAGTGTTTAAGTGGATTGGTTTTGCCATCCAAAAAGGGTTGACGGCACAGCTTGTTGTCCGCTTGTTATCTATTTCGGTGTAACCTTTCTCTCAAAAATAATTAAAAACTATTATTATCTTTATGTTAATATTAACTTTAATGTTAATATTAATGTTAAAATTAATTTTAATTTTAATTTTAATTTTAATATTTATTTTAAAATTTGTTACGTTAGTTGCCACATCAATATGCTATATTAGCTGTCACGTAAGAAAAGATATTTGAAGGGACAAATATCATTATTGAAGAAAAAAAGGGCAAACAAAGTACCATTTGGGCATCCTGACTTTTCTTCCTTGTTCCTTCCATAACAGCCATGCAGTCATGGTCAAAGAGCTTCACTCATACCTATTCTTTATTCAAACAGTCACCTTCACGTGGTGGCTGGCGTTGTAGTGTAGTTGTGTGTTTGATCAATATAGTAGTCATCAAGTTGTATGCGTATATGTGTACTGTGCAAGCAGCAACTCTTGAACTTGATCAATATATATATATATATATATATATATATATAAAGCCTACTTTCCAATATGAGAGAGAGAGAGAGAGAGAGAGAGAGAGAGATGGGAACACTCCATCCAAGTCCAAAGGATTTGGAAGAGAGCACCCATGGCCATCATTTTGATCAAGCAGACCCCCAGAAGAAGCTAGACGCTGGAGCCATTTTTGTTCTCAAGTCCAAAGGTTTGTACATGTATACACACGCGAATTGTCAAAATTTTTGGCAGTCCTAATCTTATATATATGCAGGTTCCTGGGTCCATTGTGGCTACCACCTGACCACGTCCATCGTGGCCCCGGCCCTCCTGAGCCTGCCGTTCGCGCTCGCCTCGCTCGGCTGGGCGCCCGGGCTGCTGTGCCTCGCGGTCGGGGCACTCGTCACCTTCTACTCCTACAACCTCCTCTCCCTCGTCCTCGAGCACCACGCCGGCCTCGGCCGCCGGCATCTCCGGTTCCGGGACATGGCCTATGATATCCTTGGTACGTCCCAACCTCGACTTGTGGTTACTTACTGTACACATACCGATATATGCTTACGTGACAAAGAAATAATTTACAACAGTGCTACGTGGACCGCATTTTGGCCTGCAGTTTTGGCCGCGGTCCACGAATCGATCTTTAATTGGCAGAGCACTGACAGGTGGAGCCCACGTGAATAAGAGGGGGCAAATTAAGTTGCACCATATCAGCCCGAGGTCACAGCCGGCAGGCACAGACTGCCGGCTGTTTAACATTTTCCAATAATTTAACATTGTCACGAATTTAATTTTCACTGTATATTGGCATGACCGGTCCAAGGGATTGGATTGTCGAAGCCGGAACTTGTTTTAGTCGTCTCTTGTGGGCTGGTCCCGAATGTCACATGTGTGCTGGATCCGGTAAGTTGTCCTAAATAGAGAAGGGTTGTCTAAGTCCAGAATCTTGTCGGACTTGCCATTGAACCGATGCGTATCGGTAAATGGTAGGTACCATCAATATTCCGATACCGACAGATTCTTCCGATTCCCTTTCAAACAAAAATGAGTAAAATATTCGGCAGTCCCAATGACTCGTGACAGGTGCGTGTAGGGCTGGCCTCGTGCTGTATTGATTTATTAATTGTTCATTTGTAGAAAAAACTACTCTCCGTAGAATCTTGATTTCTTTATATTAGAGGTTGACTGATATTCCAAGATACTCCACTGCAATCCCTTAACCAGGGCCGGCCCAAGGGTAATGCAAACAAGACTTCAGATTTGGACAACCTTCTCTGTTTGGGTAACTCACAGCCTCAGCTTGACTCCATAAGAGGTCGGAATCGCGGGTGATCTTCCAGGATCGACCCACAATAAGGGTCAAGAGACAACAAAAACTAGCTCTGGATAGGATAACCCAATCTCGTGGGCCGGCCCTGCCCTTAACTTGTGGAATTCGCACTGTGGATGCATGCGCTTTCTAAGCATGTACAAGTTGTGCGATTGTACGTAGTCCAAAAAATTTGAAGATCCCAAAATGTTTAACCTTGTTATATATTACTGATGTGAAATTTTCATTTTTTAAGAAAATGCAGTATATAGCACTTAGAATATAAAAAAAATATCATTTTTTAAGATGGTTAAAGAAGAAAATCTTTTTTTTTTAGTATTTGTACAGGGTTCTTAGAATGTCAGAAACGACTGCGGTGGATGAGATGACAAATTGTCACTGCGTGTCTATGTAAGAGATTGAATTTGTCATTCCGCCAGCAAAGGGTACTGGTTACCACTGTAAAATCTTCTCAAGTTCACAAACTTTAAGCTTTTAACTGATAAGTAAGTAGTCCTCGACATGTGTTTTCACTTGTTCCTCTTGAAGGGAGATGGCATAGGTCTAGATCACAATCGATTTTTAAGCGAAAAATAATATTTTGGCCGATGTGACCACATGCCACGTGGTCGAATTCCTTTATTCCGTATTTGCTCGAACCGGCCACCGGAATCCCAACCAATGAGACGGTGACACGTGGCTTGTGGCCACAACCCGCGGGCAAAATAGCAACGTCATTTTAAAGCTGGTACTGGTCTAGTGTTGGAGATGGAAGGAACTCAGAGCTGTTCTTATTGAAGGTTAAGTATAGGAAGCTTGTAAAAGCATGTAAAAGAAGAAAACTTATATATCACATGTAAACCAATCGGCAAGGATGACTACTATTTCATTCAATTGTAAAAATACTAAAGAACAACACTGAAAATACTTAAAATTATGCCTAAATATATAAATTATACTTTTCTAAAATGATAATTATTTATTTTCAGATACCAACATGTCCGATACTCCGATTTTAAACTGTCGATACTGGCAATACTATAGATACCGTCGATCCTGATACTCATAGGAATGGTCTGATGCCGATTCCGATACAGATACTGCGAACCTTGATCTATATACTATTTATTTTTCAGCATCTTTTTGAGAGTAACTAGGTTAAAAATATTCTACAAAGGATTCAGTGCAAATAATATTACTTTCTCATATCTTAATTTGTTTGGTGTAATCACAAATATGCCAAAATCATTTTCAACTATGTTTTGGTTTCCTTTGAAGCCTAGAAATAGGTGAGCCACTAAGCCATATTTGACAGGAGTGTCAAAGAAGTATTGTGTCCCATACATGTCTGACACGGATACATATACGGTCCTCCACATTGGTGTCAGAGGCAACAAAAAGGAAGGTGTCAACAAGCTCATATCAACCAACAAGCATAAAGTGTTTGAAGGGGCTAAGGAATTTTACATGCATGTACCTATGTGTGTGTGCGATGCAAATTCTTGGTTGAGACCATAGTTTGCAGTATCAGCCTATACCGATAGAGTTTGGTATGTCCCGATCCGATACTGAGCGATACCCGATACTAACCGATACCGACATTGGGGTTATCTTTTTCGGTCAATTTGACAAAGAAAATTGAACGAACAAGACCAATCAACGAGGATGTAAAAGGATAGTAAGATTGTAAAAGCATGTAAAAGAAGAAACCGTATCTATCGTAAACCAATCAACAAGGATGGGTACTATTTCATTCAATTTCAAAACTACTAAGAAACAACATAGAAAATACTTAAAATTATGCCTAACTGTAGAAAATATTTCTTCTAAAATGCTAATAATTTATTAATATTAATTATTTGTTTTCCGATACCAAAAAAATCCGATACTCCAATCCGAAACTACCGATACTACCGATACCTTTGATCCCGATACTCATAGGAACGGTCCGATACCAATTCAGATACTGCGAATTTGAGGACGCATTCGCTAACCTTTGGATCTGCAGGGCCTGCATGGGGGAAGTACTACATCGGACCGATCCAGTTCCTGGTCTGCTTCGGCGCGGTGATCGGCTGCACCCTGCTGGGAGGCCAGACAATGAAGGTTAGAAAGAACGGTTTGCACAAGAACACATATGACACTCCTTTCTTGTTTGTGTAAGCCTAACCTGTGCAGTCCATTTCCAAATGCGTGCAGTCCATGTACTTGATATCGGAACCAGAGGGGACGATGAAACTCTACGGCTTCGTTATCATCTTCGGGGTTCTCATGCTCGCGCTGGCGCAGATCCCGTCCTTCCACTCCCTGAGGCACATCAACCTCGTCTCCCTCGTGCTCTGCATCTCCTACAGTGCTTGCTCGACCGCCGCTGCCATCTACGCAGGTTGGTTACTGACTAATGAGGAAGAAAAAACAGAAAATTTCAATATAGGGTGAAAATATTTATCCAATTTACACATAACAGGACAATAATATGTTTTTTTTTTAAAATTAGTTCTTCTCTGGCATCAGTGTCACTGACGCCTGAATTTTTTTTTAACTGGCGCCAGTTGCACTTATTGTAAATATCCTTAAATTGTCCTGTTATGTACAAATTATTAACTCTTACACTATATGAAATTTTCTGAAGAAAAAATCCTCTGAAATATGTACAGACACTTGGAAGAGTGTACTGACTTGCAAGTTGCGATTTTCTGACAGGACACTCCTCCCGTGCGCCGGAAAGGGACTACTCAGTTCGGGGAGACAGCCCCGACCGCGTCTTCGGGGCTTTCAATGCCATTGCAATCATCGCCACTACTTATGGGAATGGGATCATTCCAGAGATACAGGTAATCATCCTCCTACGAAAATATTCACAATTCAGTTATGCTTTGTATTTCGGGGAAATGCTATGCTTACGATCGTTATTGGTTGTAAGCTTTACAATCGCCTACGTGGCATCCATTGATTGGGGGAGAGAGGGGACCGAGTGGGACTGGGTGGAACCATGTTAGCAGGGAGGGGTGAACTTAGCATTATTGTTGTATTTCTGCTATGTAACTAATTAGTAGACAATATACATCATGGTTCGTATCGGTATTGGAGGCGCTTTCGGACCCTTCTTATGAGTATTAGTTTTGACAATTTCGATGGTTTCAGATAAGAGTTTGAGAGTTTGTTTCGGGAAAACAAGTAATAGTGAAATATTTATTGAAAAACTAAAAGACATTCGATATTTAGGGATGATTATGCGATATTCGATACTTTGTCTAAAGCAAGTAACCAGAAAACAATATCGGTTGCGGAGGAAGGATTCAACAAAATATTGAGTATTATTTCATTCGAAACTAATATTTAGATGACTGGAATTTGTGAATTTATAATATACAACTTAATGGTTAACACTGATTTAGGCATGAATATAGCATGTCGATCTTCAAAAGGGCCGAATCATTGTTTCAACACTGATTTTTACTACTTTTGATTTTTCTTTTTAACTTTTCTTTGTTGAGTGAACTGGAAAAGAGCCCTAATGTTGGTATCGGCTAGTATCGGCAGAGCCAGTATCAGACCGGGACATTTCAAAATGACACCATACGACCAATACTGCGAATGTTGGCTTTAACTACCAGTAAACTGATTTACCTATTTTCCTCCACAACTGCTACCCAACATCTGCCAAAAAAAATCCTTTACTTTCTATCTGTGCATGTATCTACTAAGTTAGGGATATCTTTAGTACCTCTAGTCCAGTTCCTTAAAGGGTTCTACCTTCAGTAGTTCCTGAGGTTTCTTTGGATAGTGTAGTAGTTTGGTAACTTGCAGAATGGTTGATATCTAGTCGAGTGTCAGTGTTGAATGTTAGGAGTGTAAGGGTCCGTGAGTGGTTCCATTGGGTAGATGAACATTAAGTATCGGTGTATAAGCCTAGAAGTAACTCATATGTAGTACCATTTGTAGCAATAGTTCTAAGACATGTGTCAGAGTATAGTTAACAGTGTGTATCCTAGAGTATCAAGCATGCGTCCAGTATAGTTATGTAGTTAGTGACTGTGTACCAAGGGTGCTTAGAGGGTGCGAGCGTCCAGAAAGTAAATCCATATTCTTGCAAGTACGAAAACTTCTATGTATATATGGAAGCCTACATGACTCTCTCTTGCTCTACACTACATGCAGGCAACAGCTGCACCTCCTATCAAAGGAAAGATGTTCAAGGGACTGTGCCTTTGCTACATGGTGGTACTGGCGACGTTCTTCAGCGTGGCGATCTCCGGGTACTGGGCTTTCGGGAACCAAGCGGACGGTACCGTCCTCACCAACTTCATCGTGGACGGCGTGACCCTAGTGCCCAAATGGTTCCTTCTGATGACCAACATCCTCACTCTCCTCCAACTATCCGCGGTTGGTGTGGTAAGCAAAACAAGAGCCTACGTTGCATGACACGGATACGGAAGGACACGGCAAGGACACGGAGACACGGACATGTGCTGTTGCACTTCAACTTCTTTTGGAGTGTCAGGGTTGTGTCGATCAGAATTACCTTTGTTTAAATCAAAATATCTAGAGTTCGACTACTGGAACTCAAAATAAGAACTTGTAATATGAATGTGACACGTGGATTTCACTAACACTGAAAGTGTACTTATTTTTCACTTTAGCCCCTTGAAAAAAAAAATTCAAGGGATGAGATGCATGTAATCTAACGTGCAAATGGTGATCTGCAGGTGTACCTGCAGCCGACCAACGAGGTGCTCGAAGGATTCTTCGGCGACCCTGACCAGAACCAGTACTCCGCTCGGAACGTGGCGCCCCGGATAGTATTCAGGTCGCTCTCGGTCGTGACGGCCACCGCCATCGCTGCCATGCTTCCGTTCTTCGGAGACATCAATGCCGTCATCGGGGCCTTCGGCTTCCTCCCTCTGGACTTCGTCGTGCCATCGGTGTTCTACAACATCACGTTCAGGCCGTCGACTAGGAGTGCCGTCTTCTGGGCCAACACCGCGATAGCGTCGATCTTCTCGGTAATGGCGGTGCTCGCGTCGATATCGGCCGTGAGACAGATCTCTCTGGACGCAAAGAACTACAAGTTGTTTGCTAATGTATGATCAGACTGAGCTTAGGATCATACCTACACTACACTGTCTCTTGTATACAAAATATATCACAGGATTAAAACTAAAATTGGAGATTTAGTCAGAAATGTTGGTCTGAAGCCATTACATTGGCATTCTGAGAAACAAAGAGCAATTGTAGCTCTTTTTTTGTTCAGGGTCGACCTGAAGGGTTGGGTTGTCATAGCCGGAGCTAATTTTGGTTGTCCCACATCTCCCATCACACTAATTCAACCCATTCGTCATTTGAACCAAACTCTTGTTGGAAAAGAAGCGCGAAAACCTTTTCCCAAACTAGAGAGTACCTGCGAGAGAACCAAGCAATACAACGCACGAACCAAACACCGAACACAATCCACGCAGACACAGAGAATTTTTGACGTGGAAAACCCTTGCAGAAAAAAACCACGGGACGATCGGAGTCCAACCCTGAGAAGCCTTCACTAATGAAATAAAGGAGTACACCCTCTACAAACTTTTCCCGATCCAATACGGATCCCCACAACACTTGGAAGCAAGAATAATTGATTACAAGGCTACGAAGAACAAAGACGATGAGTAGAGATTACCCGAACACGATCCTCCTTTGAAAATGGCCTTGAATCCTCCTTCTTCTCTTCCAAAGTTGCAATGGCACTCTTGTCTCTTTTCTCTCTCTTTTCTTCAATGTTGTGTTGTGTTACCCCTTGTGATTAGGGTTAAGAAAAATCATATTTAAACACCCTAATCCCGCAACAAAACTTGGACCGTAGGATACGATTCAACGGTGATTAAATCACCCTGAAATTTGACTGGACCTGTCGACACAGAGTTCGGCCAGAACTCTGTGTTTTTGTGACAGCACAATTCTGCAACCAAGGGGGCAGAGTTCGGTCCGAACTCTGCCTCCCATGTTCCAGAATGGTCTCTGGTAGCTCCCGAGCTTCTTCTCCATCTCCGAAGAGCCTCGTCACCTTTCCGAACTTCTCTGACACACAGATGGCGCTTGTCGCACTTCAGAATCTTCTCCACATAGGTTGGAAATCTCACCCACTCCAACAACTCGTGCAGAACCCGCTTGGCATGTAAATTATTATACGAACTTCGCTCACATTGGAATCCACCAACCATTGAATCCATTATCTAGTTCTACTCAAGGTACAAGGCACCCTCTCTCTCTATTTTTTTTTATATTTATCTTATTTATGTCTCTCCTTACCCCTTTTCTCTTCTTGCTAATATTTATAGTATCTTGAGTCCACTAACTATTCTTAGACAGTTCTAGACCCAAAAAGGAGAGAGGACTATGCAGGTTGAGCTCGATGCTCTCATCCGCAACAATACTTAGAATCTTGTTTCATCAAACATGTCGGTCGTAGCTAGATCTATTGGATGTAAATGGGTCTACAAGATTAAATACAATTCTGCTGGCACGGTATAAAGCACATCTTTTTCTAAGGGGTATAGACAAATTGAAGGGACTGGTAATTCGAAAACTTTATCTCCCTTGTCTAACTCACCATTGTGATGTGCCTTTTAGCTATTCGCTTATCACAATTGGTTCCTCCATCAAATGGATGTTCAAATTATTTTCCTACATGGTGATCGTGATGAGAAAGTATGTATGGACATTATCAAGGGCTAATTATTCCTTATTTACCAAATCCGAAGGCAACTCATTTACTGTAGTGCTCATTTATGTGGACGATGTTATTGTGACGGACAATTATGAGCCGCGTCAAAGATCTTGGCAATTTAAGGCCTCGTTTGGTTCACGGATTTAAGGAACAAAGAAAGAAAAGTTGTTCCTTTGTTTGGTAGCCACAAGCTTGGGAATCAATTTCCTGACAAGGGAGAAAATTGGTGGGAATATGGTTCCACTCAAGACTCATGGGATTGATTTTTTCTCCTTTCCAAACATTTATTACAAAAGTTATGACAAAAGTAACAATGTGTCATTGCTTATTTTACCATTAATGTTATTTTTTATAATATTATTTTTATTTTAAAAGGTAAGGATATTATTGGAACATTGTTATATTTTGCTTTCCTTTCCTAGGTAGTTTTCTTGTTTTACCAAACAACGGAAATGAAATGTGACAAGAATCCTACTTTCTCATTTTCGTGGAAAATACAAGGGAATTCATTTCCTTTCCGTGAACCAAACGAGGCCTAAATATTTTCTTGGTATTGAAGTCTCTCCATCCCAAAAAAAAAAATATTTTTCAAAGAAAATATACATTAGATATTCTGAAGGATGAAGAATCATTAGGATATCGTCCTAGTTCTTTTCCGATGGAGGAGCATTTGAAATTGAATCATAATTATGGCGATTTGCATGATCCACTAAATATAGAAGGCTGATTGGAAGATTGGCTGTGTTTGGTAGGAAGGATGGAGAAGTGGAAGGAAGGAAAAAGATAAGGTTATATTTTCCTTCCATATAAAAAGGAAAGATCATTTCCTTCCTTTGTGTTTGGTAGCAGGGATGGAAAAGATAAGGGATGCATTTTTGGTATGAAAGAAAAAGTGGAAGGAAAGAAAGTAAAAAATATAGGGTTTTGTTTGAAGGGATACTAGATATCGTAGAATAGTATTTTTTTCTTGTTATTTCATCATATGGCAAGGGTCATATATATAGGGATAAGGAGCAATCCAAGGGTCATGTGTAACCCATGACATAATGGTGAATAGTAAGGATTTCACAACACTCCCCCTTATTCATCCATTTCCTTGGATCCACTTATGAAATACTTCAGGATTCAATAAGCTAATGAGGTGGATACTGCTGGATCCAGAGTAAACTTGGTTTGCCTCGTTAAAACCTTGGATGTGGAAAATCCAGTGGGAAAAACCATCAGTCCTAAGAAAAAAGAGTACAATCCTATAGTTTTACTCCCCCTGATCTATACAAGCTTCAGGCTTGCAGGTCTTTTAGTTGCCTCATCCCTATTCCTTTTACAAGCTTTACAAAAGTACATCGTGGCAGTATTTTGGTAAACAAATATGCTAAGTTATTACAAGATTGAATTTGTTGTATTTTGACTTGTTCCTTCTCTTGAAGGTCGTGCGTCCAGAAGAATTTGGGGGATATGTGCTTCGTCTTGTCATTCTTTATGTATCCTTTCTGAAGTTGAGCTACGCATGCTGCATTATCTTCAAAAAGGGTAGTAGGCTCAAGTTCACCAGTCTTCAGGCCAGTAGATGCCAAAATGTGCTGAATGACGGAGCGAAGCCAAACACACTCCTTGCTTGTTTCATGGATTGCCAGGAGTTCAGAATGGTTGGATGAGATAGCCACACTGGTCTGTTTGACGGACCTCCAGGAGATAGCCGTACCACCGAAAGTAAACACAAATCTAGTTTGTGATTTTTCTGTGTGGGGATCTATCTATAACCTGCATCTGAATAACCAAGTAAAGTGGAAGACCCACTATTCGGGTAATATAGTCCTAGGTCTATAGACCCTTGGAGGTAGCGCAGAAGATGCTTCACTCCATTCCAGTGGCGCTTTGTGGGCGCTGCACTGTATCTGGATAATAAGTTAACTGAAAACGCTATATCAGGACGCGTACAGTTAGCTATATAGAGTAGTGCCCCAATGGCACTTAGGTAAGGAACTTCAGGACCTAATGATTCCTCCCCCTCTTCCAGTGGACGGAAAGGGTCCTTCTTTACGTCTAATGATCGAACGACCATTGGTGTACTAAGGGGATGGCATTTATCCATGTGGAATTGTTTAAGTAATCTTCGTGTATATGTAGATTGGTGTAACATGATACCACCCTTTAGGTGTTCGATCTGTAAGCCAAGAAAATACTTTGTTTTCCCTAGGTCTTTCATTTCAAAAGTTGTCTTAAGGCTTTCAGATATCTCAGTGATCTCTGCAGGAGATCCAATAAGATTTAAGTCGTCTACATAAACGGCGACTATAACAAATCCTGTTCCCGATCTTTTTATAAAGATACACGGGCAGACTTTATTATTAGTAAATCCTTGCGTAGCAAGAAACTCACTTAGTCTGTTATACCATATTTTTTCTGATTGTTTAAGACCATACAATGATCTTTGTAACCTTACAGAATAGGTGTCCCGAGGTCTGTCTGTTTTCTCTGGTGAAATTTTATATCCTTCAGGGAGTTTCATATAGATAGCTTTATCTATATTGCCATAAAGATATGCAGTCACAACGTCCATAAGCTGCATTTCTAGGCTTTTCAGAGAAGAGAGGCTGATCAGGAATCTGAAGGTATTCCCATCCATGACCGGAGAATATGTTTCTTCATAATCTATTCCCGGTTTCTGGGAGAAACCTTGTGCTACAAGGCGTGCTTTGTAGCGCACAACTATGTTGTGTTCATTTTTTTTTCTTAGGAAGATCCATTTATATCCTACAGGTTTTACACCTTCAGGTGTTTGGACTACTGGTCCAAAGACTTCGCGTTTCAAGAGTGAGTCCAGCTCTACTCCTATTGCTTCGTTCCACTTTGGCCAATCGCCTATGCGTTTACATTCCGCTAGAGACCATGGATCGATGTCATCGTCATTTTCAGTGATATGAACGGCAATATTGAACGTAAAATCGTCGTCGACGACTGTGCTTTTTCTGTTCAATACCTCTCCAGTACGTACATAATTTAATAATATTTCTCTTGTTTGTTCCTCTTCAGGGGAAACTAGGTAGGGAGGGGTAGCTGATCTGAGCTCAGCATCCTGTGTTGGGATCTTCTTAATTTCTCCAGGGTTTTTCTTTTACGAGGGACTTTGTCTCTCGAACCTGGTAGGCGTCCTCTTTTTAATTGAGGTATTGCCATTTCTGCTGTCGACGAATTGCATCCATCTTTGGGGATGTCAATCCTAGCTGGCGTGTTGGCAGCATGGACATGTGATCTGACAATCTTCTGGTTGTCAGTAAATGTATCTGGAAGTAGATTTACAGTGTTCTAAAGATGTAATATCTTCAGGATCTCATCTTCACATTGACTTGTACGCGGATCAAAATGAGACAGTTTTTGTGTCCCAATAAATTGTCTTAGAAGCTTCTGGCTTCTTAGACTGTGTGCCCAGTTTAGGAAATAATCCTTCATCAAACTCACAGTCATCAAGACGTGCCTTAAATACGTCACCCGTCAGGGGTTCTAAGTATCTAATTATAGAGGGTGAGTCAAACCCAACATAGATACCTAATCGACGTTGTGGACCCATTTTGGTCCTCTGTGGGGGAGCAATGGGGACGTAAACTGTCACGCCCCAGAACCAGAATACTGGAGAGCGGGGGCGGACATAGCCAGCTACGTATAACGGAGTGGAATCCATGCCGCTATACGGTCACGGCTGTCTAGATATGTGAGGGTTTCACTACAATCCATCAGTCTCTTAAGGTCATAAAATAGCCTATTGTCTCAATCTCAACCAACTAGTAATAATCACAAGATGTCAGAGCATCAAATACATAAATATAAGGCGTCCCAAATATTACATATCAGATGATCATGAAGCTAGTCGTACAAAATGTAAGGACTAGCAAGAGTTCAGTCATACATGATCAACCCCCGGGGCTTGTCAATCATGTTACAGCCCGTTGGCAGACAATAAGTAAAAGTTACAATCGAGCTAACACTTGCTCGTCGGCTAAATGCCTCAAAAGGATAATTTACAATATTACAGTAGGAGAACAAAAGAAACCCACTCGATGCCCTGGTTGCGCCTAGTGGCCACCATCTGGCTGGAAATCCGGTAGATCCTTTGATGCTGCTCCGGTATCTGGCCATACAAAACCAGCTGGGTCAGACCCCAGAAAGAGCAAGTGCCACAAAGGAGGCTTCACTTAAGGACTAAAACCAGCAAATCATTAGCAATCAACAAGCGAATAAGTAAGGGAGGATCGAGATTTGTGCAGTACCAATGCACTTGTCCCGATCATAGAAAGATAGTAAATAAATCATCATTGACATAAAGTAAACTGGAGAACATGTTAAATAAATAAAGCTGGGCAATATGCGAAGAGAAGACGAAGGTATTATTCCGGGAGCCAGGTTACAATCCTTAACCCAAACAAGGACCGAGATTGTAACCCTTCGCCTGAATAGAACTTAGTCTCTGATCATTTATTTGCTAAGGTGACAATCATGAGAGTGTACAGTAATAGAAGTGACAATGAAAGGTACGATACGCTAGAGTGACAATAAGGTACAATCATGGCAGTAACGATCTGGAGTGACAATAGTATTCAATCATTATAGTGACAATCTGGAGTAACAATCATTCAATCATGCTGGTACAATCTTGCAATTAATCACTTCTAGACAATACTAATCTGGACTAGACTCCATCCAATCAATCACGGCCAATCATTGCCTACGGCTTTCTACATTAACTAACTAGGGTTATCACAATCCTAGTTACTAGCAAGATGCAATGAGATGCTCCAAGTAGTCACAGGCCCTGCAGCTACCCAGGTTATCCAGACAGACATTATAGTGACAATTTAGAGAGTTCCATCATTATAGTATCAAATCGAGGAAGAGTGCAAGACAATAGAATCCAATCATTAAGTGACAATCGAGAGTGCCCCACATAACAGTGGGCTGGAAATGTGCCCTACTCGTCGGCAGGCTACAAGTCCAATCATTTGCGGCCGGGATAACGGGGTCGCCTATAACAGGGGAATATCTCTTCATGACTAGTGAATAATTCTAGTTATTAACCTTAGTCCATTTTAGTAGGCACTCCTGACCGTGGTACTCAGGAGTCCCCATCCTAGACATGATGCAAGACAGGACTGGTTTATTTATACAAGCACAATCACCCACGGTGCCAGGTCATACATCTTTATCAGGTCATGTCATGTCCAGGAGCTGCCGCAACGGCTGTTCAAGATACAACATGTCAGGTTATCAGGTCAAGCATACTAGGCAGGAGTGCGCCACGACGGGCCACTATCAGATCATGTCAGGTTATTATGTCAGGAGTGCACCACTACGGGTCACTATCGTGTCAGGCTCAGTTATCAATTCCAAACATATTACATAAATTCATGATTATCAAGTTCAGGACAAAAGGCGTAAGGATATAAAATGGACGTAAAATATCTAATAAAATATCAATATACAGGACTATAGAAGAGCCAAGCTTAGGGAAAATAAAACCACACTGACACGCTGACTTAAGACCAAGTCAGCCAAAGACCATACGCTCAGGGCAAGGCAAGTCATAAAGCTCTCGAGTTGAACCAGGGGACAGGTTAGGCCAGCGTACGCTCAGGCAGCGTACGCTCAAGTCTGGCGTACGCTCAAACTAGCGTACCAAATGATCCATACGCTCCCAACAGGAAGCGTACGCAAGGGTCTGCGTACACAAGGGCACGCTCAAGCTCCAGGTCAGCGTACGCTCAAGCTAGCGTACGAGAAGGTCTAGGACACGCTCACGCTAGCGTACGCAAAAGACAGCGTACGCTCAGCGTACCAAAATGGGCAAGGCACGCTCACGCTAGCGTACGCTCAGGGCAGCGTACACTCAAGTCAGCGTACCAAAGGACCATACGCTTCCAATAGGAAGCGTACGCAAGCTAGCATACGCAAAAGACACGCTGCCAATAGGCAGCGTACCAAAGCTAGTGTACGCAAGGACACGCTGCCAATAGGCAGCGTACCGAAGCTAGCGTACGCACGCTAAAGAGCAGCGTACCCAAGTCAGCGTACGCACGCTAAAGAGCGCGCGCAGCTCAGTGGCGTAGCTAAAGAGCTAGCACACTGCTCACCGTCTTCTCCAAATAGCAAGAACAACAAGAACAGCAAGAACTCCAAAGTGGAATCCAAACTTCAAATGCTCATAACTCGGTCAATAAAAGCCCAAATCTAACTTTCAAATGGTCAAAATTGGGTAAAATGAAATTCCCTACAAGATAGAACCATCAAAACTTGAAAACAAGGATGTTTTATAGATCAAACCACCAAAATCCGAAAATACTTCAATCCTAGATCTACAAAATTCCAAGCTCCAAATGGAGAAAACCCAAGTTCTAATGTTGCTTAGAATGAGCTAACAAAGCTATTAGACAAATAAAATATAGCCCTCAAGTGATAGCAAGATGCAACTTGCCTAGGCCTCTCTCCCTCTCTCTTTCGGTTGGTGAAGGAGTAAATGGTGGAGAAGATGATGATAAAATGAAGAGAGAGAATGAGAGAGTGAATTAATAAAGGGATTGGTGGTGGTAGGTAGGGGGTTCACCCCTTGGTTCATGGTGAACCAAAGAGAACCTAGCATGGCCGAACCCACACAAACCGAACCAAACCAAGCCAACACAAGGAAATACTAAAATAAACCAAGCTGGAAACAAGACAAAAATACGTACACGTATTTTAAATACGTAATACGAACAACAGGCATTACAACTCTACCCACCTTAAAAGAATTCCGTCCTCGAAATTTAATCAAGAGGCTAGAGATGCAAGGAAAAGCTATTCTATCATAAGCAATCTACGTTACCAATCAATCATACAATCATTCATGCAAGGAAGGATTCGAAGCGTAAGGCATAAGGAAGAGATTACACCTTACGAGTCAAACCAGCTGGGATGACTTGATCGGATATCATCCTCACGCTCCCAAGTTTGACTCTCCCAAAGAGGGATGACCCTAAGCAACCTGGACTTGCACTTAAGATCTCTCTTTGGTCAAACATGGACACGGGCCTCTCCTCATACGAAAAGTTAGGTTGGTACCAATAACCGTAACCTTTTCGAATGATCTAGGACATAGCTCGGGTCCGGGATGTTCCGTCGCAATTAGGATACATGAAGTACGTCATGCACCCCGCATAATGACGACAGAAAAGCAGGATGAGAGGACACATATACCTCTCAGCCGATTCTGAACCTGAGCCTGGGCTAGAGCAAACTGCTGCGGGTTCTGTTGCTGGAAGGTCTGGGCCTGAGTCGGCAATGGCCTCGGGAACGGGAACTGCTGTTGCTGGTGAACTGGAGCTGGTACTGGTGCTGGTGCTGGTGCTGGTGCTGGTGCTGGTCCCCTAACCGAGGGACTAGATACTGTCGATGCTGAATCAACTCTGAACGGACAGGACCCCACCCTATGGTCCGGTGCTCCATACAACAAACACAACCCCAATGCCTTACGACACTCCGCTACCACGTGTCCAGGCTTTCCACAATAAGAACAACCTGCGGCGGAAGACTGCGCTTGCTTCTGTTTCTGCTGGAAGTACGTCTGGATTGGGTGCTGGCCCGACGTAACTGAAGCTGCTCACCTCGGAGCCCCAATAGTTAAAGCCCTAGCTGCTGGAGGTGGTGCCGAAGACTGGTTCATTTGACTATGGGACCGCTTCCGACCTCCGGTCCTGTCCACTATTCTCTGGGAAGTATATTCATGCCTCCTTGCTGCTCGCAACACTGCATCATAGGTCTGATGCTCGAACTGTTCTACTGCCAATATGATCTCCAGGTGAAGTCCCTGCTGGAACCTCTGCGCTCTGTCAAACTCGGTTGCCACCAAGGTGGGAGCAAACCGACTGAGTCTGGAAAACTCGGCCGCATATCCGTCGACCGTCCTCCCCATCTGCCTAAGATTACTGAACCGGGTCTGCAAGTCATATCGAGCCACTGCATCATAATACTTGGTCTGGAACTTTTTGCTGAACACTGCCCAGGGGACAGGTGTTGTCAATCCTACTGCTTGTACGGCCCACCAACTGCGGGCTAGATCCAATAACTGTAGGCGCACCACAGCCACCTTCTCGTCTTCTGGAGTCTTCGCGGCTTCGAGAATCACCTCTATATCTTGTAGCCAAGCATCGGCAGCAATGGCATCCTCGCTTCCATCGAAGAATGGAGGGTTCAGGCGCATAAAACTGTTGACTGCACTGTTCCCTCGAGGACCACTTCTACTCAAAGCATCTTGTACTGCTTGGTGCAGGGCATCTCCCCGACGATGTTGGGACGCAAGCAACTCACGGATGAGCCCTACCAAGGCTCCCTCTGCTGACCCTGCTGGCTGGACGGGTTGAACTGGTGGTACTGGTTCTCTAGGAGGCACGGCTCGGGAGGCTGCTGCTGAGGACTGATCTTGATCTTCTTGCTGTTGCTGGGCTGCCGGCTGAACTCCTCCTGGATGATCAACAGGAATGATGTCACTGAAGCAATGACATCAGGGATATTAAGGAAGGACCAGGATAGATCAATGATACAAGCATGTTATCAAGTCAGGAATTCAAGGAGATATGAAGATACGAGTGGAGATCAAGGAAGAGTACAGATTGAGACATCTATCCGGTAAACCTCCACACATCTTGATTGACAAGACCTGCATGGGCCACCACTTAAACCATGTCACGCCCCAGAACCAGAATACTGGAGAGCGGGGGCGAACATAGCCAGCTACGTATAACGGAGTGGAATCCACGCCGCTATACGGTCACGGCTGTCTAGATATGTGAGGGTTTCACTACAATCCATCAGTCTCTTAAGGTCATAAAATAGCCTATTGTCTCAATCTCAACCAACTAGTAATAATCACAAGATGTCAGAGCATCAAATACATAAATATAAGGCGTCCCAAATATTACATATCAGATGATCATGAAGCTAGTCGTACAAAATGTAAGGACTAGCAAGAGTTCAGTCATACATGATCAACCCCCGGGGCTTGTCAATCATGTTACAGCCCGTAGGCAGACAATAAGTAAAAGTTACAATCGAGCTAACACTTGCTCGTCGGCTAAATGCCTCAAAAGGATAATTTACAATATTACAGTGGGAGAACAAAAGAAACCCACTCGATGCCCTGGTTGCGCCTAGTGGCCACCATCTGGCTGGAAATCCGGTAGATCCTTTGATGCTGCTCCGGTATCTGGCCATACAAAACCAGCTGGGTCAGACCCCAGAAAGAGCAAGTGCCACAAAGGAGGCTTCACTTAAGGACTAAAACCAGTAAATCATTAGCAATCAACAAGCGAATAAGTAAGGGAGGATCGAGATTTGTGCAGTACCAATGCACTTGTCCCGATCATAGGAAGATAGTAAATAAATCATCATTGACATAAAGTAAACTGGAGAACATGTTAAATAAATAAAGCTGGGCAATATGCGAAGAGAAGACGAAGGTATTATTCCGGGAGCCAGGTTACAATCCTTAACCCAAACAAGGACCGAGATTGTAACCCTTCGCCTGAATAGAACTTAGTCTCTGATCATTTATTTGCTAAGGTGGCAATCATGAGAGTGTATAGTAATAGAAGTGACAATGAAAGGTACGATACGCTAGAGTGACAATAAGGTACAATCATGGCAGTAACGATCTGGAGTGACAATAGTGTTCAATCATTATAGTGACAATCTGGAGTGACAATCATTCAATCATGCTGGTACAATCTTGCAATTAATCACTTTTAGACAATACTAATATGGACTAGACTCCATCCAATCATTGCCTACGGCTTTCTACATTAACTAACTAGGGTTATCACAATCCTAGTTACTAGCAAGATGCAATGAGATGCTCCAAGTAGTCACAGGCCCTGCAGCTACCCAGGTTATCCAGGCAGACATTATAGTGACAATTTAGAGAGTTCCATCATTATAGTGTCAATCGAGGAAGAGTGCAAGACAATAGAATCCAATCATTAAGTGACAATCGAGAGTGCCCCACATAACAGTGGGCTGGAAATGTGCCCTACTCGTCGGCAGGCTACAAGTCCAATCATTTGCGGCCGGGATAACGGGGTCGCCTGTAACAGGGGAACATCTCTTCATGACTAGTGAATAATTATAGTTATTAACCTTAGTCCATTTTAGTAGGCACTCCTGACCGTGGTACTCAGGAGTCCCCATCCTAGACATGATGCAAGACAGGACTGGTTTATTTATACAAGCACAATCACCCACGGTGTCAGGTCATACATCCTTATCAGGTCATGTCATGTCCAGGAGCTACCGCAACGGCTGTTCAAGATACAACATGTCAGGTTATCAGGTCAAGCGTACTAGGCAGGAGTGCGCCACGACGGGCCACTATCAGATCATGTCAGGTTATTATGTCAGGAGTGCACCACTACGGGTCACTATCGTGTCAGGCTCAGTTATCAATTCCAAACATATTACATAAATTCATGATTATCAAGTTCAGGACAAAAGGCGTAAGGATATAAAATGGACGTAAAATATCTAATAAAATATCAATATACAGGACTATAGAAGAGCCAAGCTTAGGGAAAATAAAACCACACTGACACGCTGACTTAAGACCAAGTCAGCCAAAGACCATACGCTCAGGGCAAGGCAAGTCATAAAGCTCTCGAGTTGAACCAGGGGACAGGTTAGGCCAGCGTACGCTCAGGCAGCGTACGCTCAAGTCTGGCGTACGCTCAAACTAGCGTACCAAATGATCCATACGCTCCCAACAGGAAGCGTACGCAAGGGTCTGCGTACACAAGGGCACGCTCAAGTTCCAGGTCAGCGTACGCTCAAGCTAGCGTACGAGAAGGTCTAGGACACGCTCACGCTAGCGTACGCAAAAGACAGCGTACGCTCAGCGTACCAAAATGGGCAAGGCACGCTCATGCTAGCGTACGCTCAGGGCAGCGTACACTCAAGTCAGCGTACCAAAGGACCATACGCTTCCAATAGGAAGCGTACGCAAGCCAGCGTACGCAAAAGACACGCTGCCAATAGGCAGCGTACCAAAGCTAGCGTACGCAAGGACACGCTGCCAATAGGCAGCGTACCGAAGCTAGCGTACGCACGCTAAAGGGCAGCGTACCCAAGTCAGCGTACGCACGCTAAAGAACGCGCGCAGCTCAGTGGCGTAGCTAAAGAGCTAGCACACTGCTCACCGTCTTCTCCAAATAGCAAGAACAACAAGAACAGCAAGAACTCCAAAGTGGAATCCAAACTTCAAATGCTCATAACTCGGTCAATAAAAGCCCAAATCTAACTTTCAAATGGTCAAAATTGGGTAAAATGAAATTCCCTACAAGATAGAACCATCAAAACTTGAAAACAAGGATGTTTTATAGATCAAACCACCAAAATCCGAAAATACTTCAATCCTAGATCTACAAAATTCCAAGCTCCAAATGGAGAAAACCCAAGTTCTAATGTTGCTTAGAATGAGCTAACAAAGCTATTAGACAAATAAAATATAGCCCTCAAGTGATAGCAAGATGCAACTTGCCTAGGCCTCTCTCCCTCTCTCTTTCGGTTGGTGAAGGAGTAAATGGTGGAGAAGATGATGATAAAATGAAGAGAGAGAATGAGAGAGTGAATTAATAAAGGGATTGGTGGTGGTAGGTAGGGGGTTCACCCCTTGGTTCATGGTGAACCAAAGAGAACCTAGCATGGCCGAACCCACACAAACCGAACCAAACCAAGCCAACACAAGGAAATACTAAAATAAACCAAGCTGGAAACAAGACAAAAATACGTACACGTATTTTAAATACGTAATACGAACAACAGGCATTACATAAACAGCACAACCAAAAACTCTCAAATGAGAGATATTTGGAGGTGAATCATAAGCGAGCTGCATCGGAGATAGAATATGACCTCCAGAAGGCCGTATTCTAACAAGTGATGCGGCATGCAATATAGCATGACCCCAAGCTTCCACAGTCAACTGTGACTGCATCAACAATGGACGAGCAATCCATTGTAATCTCTTAATAAGAGATTCTGCTAACCCGTTCTGGGTGTGAACATGAGCTACATGATGTTCAACTTCGATGCCAGTTGCTTGGCAATAGTCTTGAAAAATCTGTGAAGTAAATTCATCCGCATTATCAAGTCTTAATTTTTTGATATGGTTATCGAAAAAAGAGCCCGCAAATTAATTATTTGTGCCAATAGCTTAGAAAAAGCTAAGTTGCGGGTGGACAAAAGGCACACATAAGACCATTTAGTAGATGCATTGATAAGTACTATAAGTACCTAAATGGACCACTTGCGGGGTGTATAGGTCCGCAAATGTCTCCATGAATTCTCTCTAAGAAGCCAGGAGACTCTAGTCCCACTTTCAAAAGGGATGGTCTCGTTATAATTTTGCCTTGAAAACAAGGTAGACACGAGTAATCATACTTCTGAAGAATCTTCAGGTTCTGCAGGTTGTGTCCAGTGGATTGGCTTATGATTCGTTTCATCATAGCTGATCCTGGGTGACCCAGTCTATTATGCCAAAGTTTAAATTTTGGCGATGAATGACACTTCTGGTGCACAATCATGTTAGCTTCTGTTGATTGAATATGAGTATGATAGAGACCCGACGGGAGTCCCTTGAATCGTTCTAAGATAGTTTTTGAACCATCTTTTAGACGAGTAACATACAGATATTCTGCCTCATTTATTTTATTTGTTTCTAAGTGATATTCGTTTAAACGTATGTCCTTGAAACTTATGAGGTTCCTATTTGATTTAGGAGAGAATAATGCATCTTTTATTATTAGTCTTGTTTTATTTGGGAGCAATATAATTGCTTCACCAGATCCTTCTATTATGTTTGATAGTCCTGATATCGTAATAACGGGACCGTCATAATCATATAAGCTATAAAAATAGCTTTTTTCTCGAAGGATTGTGTGCATCGAGGCGCTGTCCACAAGGCATTCACACTTCATCTATAGATCAATGAAAAAAAAACAACAAACAATCATAATTAAAACAACGGTTTTGAAATAATTTTTTTTTTAAAAATTCTCTTATATCGATCGACGGGCCGATATAGAGAGGTCAATAATTGCTTGCAAAAATGCATAATTTATAATAAAAGAGAAGCATAATATGAAAATACAGCAACAAGTTTTTAAAAGCATGAAATAAGATAGTGGCTCTAGTCGAGTAGGTCGTCGTTCTCGAAGTCTTCAGCCGAGAACTGAGTAGACGGCTGCTTATCTACCAGGTTTGTTTCAACTTGAGACTTCTGGCTTGCTTGATAAAGATCTTGTAGATGTCGCGGGATACGACAGTTTCTGGACCAGTGTCCAGTTTTTTTTTCTTTTTCAATGAGATGTACACAGAACAGTAAGTAGTAATGAGTACACAAGCAAGTAACAAAAAATATTGTACAAAATAGTAACAATTGGTTTAACAGCAAGGCAATTTGTTCAACAACAAGTTGGTCTAACAATAAGTCAATTTGTTGTACAGTGAACAATATTTGTTTTAATAAGAAGCAAATTTGTTTTGAACGTTAGCAATATAAAGAATATCACTCTTAGATTGTTAGATATATATATTGCTAATTTTCATTCAAACAATTAATTTGTAAATTTTTTTTAAGAAGTGTTACCAGCCTCTGGTCGGATCGACTAGGGAAAAAGGAAGGATGACGTCGAGATCTGGACGTCGATTCTCCTTGCTTCAGCAATCGTGCTGATAACGTGTTTGAAGGGATACTAGATATCGTAGAATAGTATTTTTTTTCTTGTTATTTCATCATATGGCATGGGCCATATATATAGGGATAAGGGGCAACCCAAGGGTCATGAGTTACATGATCCCAAGGGTCATGTGTAACCCATGACATAATGGTGAATAGTAAGGGTTTCACAACAGGTTTATCAATTCTACCATCAACTAAAAACACTTATTTACCATTTGACTTCATAAATAATTTTTAAATAATACATTCATATGGGGGTATAATTGTTAATTAATACAAGTCTCCAGTTTTTCTTCCACTTTTCCTCCCACTTTTGGGTGTGTTTGGTAGGAGAGAAAAGTTGGAGGAAGGAAAATAGAGGAGGAAAAAGTGAAGGGAAAGATTCATTTTCTCTTGTTTGGTATGGAAGGAAAATAGGAAGGAAGAAAAAGTGGAGGGATTACTTTTCCTTCATAACCTAAGAAATCCAATCCCCCCAAAAGTGGGAGGAAAAGTGGAATAAAAAGTAGAGGCTTGTAGTAATTAACAATTATACCCCCATATGAATGTATTATTTAAAAATTATTTATGAAGTCAAATGTTAAATAAGTGTTTTTAGTTGAGAGTAGAATTGGTAAACAATATATTTTTTACTTTCTTTCCTTCCACTTTTTCTTTCATACCAAACAAAGGAAAATACATCTCTTATATTTTTCATCCTTGCTACCAAACACAAAGGAAGGAAATGATCTTTTCTTTCCACATGGAAGAAAAATGAATCCACACAGCCTTTGGGGGGATTGGATTTCTTAGGTTATGAGGAAAAAATAATCCCTCCACTTTTTCTTCCTTCTTATTTTCTTTTCATACCAAACAAGAGAAAATGAATTTTTTCCTTCACTTTTTCCTTTTTTATTTTCCTTTCTCCCACTTTTCCCTCCCTCCTATCATACACACCCTTACCGTGGCAAGACATGATATAGTACACTTCGTGCAAGTACTAAGTAATTTATGCAGAATCCACATAAATCATATTGGGAAGCTGCTTTGAGAATTTTAAGTTTCATTAAAGGCAATTTTGGTCAAGATTTTTTTTTTTTTTGCTTTTGTGTAATAGTCTCACATTAAAGACCTATTGTGATTCATATTGGGCATATTGCACAATTACTTGATGTTCTATCTCTGAATTATGTATCTTATTAGGAATTCTTTGATTTCCTGAAAGTCAAAGAAACAAACAAATGTGGCTTGCTCATCCGCAAAGCAAAATATTGACAAGTTTAAAAATTATGTGGGTGCGATATATTTTGCAAGATTGCAAGGTTCCACAAAATCAGCCGACAACTTTATTTTGTGACAACAAAGTAGGTCTTCACATTGCCAAAAAAATGTCTTCTACAAACACACAAAATATATTGAGATTGATTGTCACATTATAAGAGAAAAACTAATGTGATTGCACCATCATATGTACGTTCTCAACTTCAAGCGTGAGAAGCAAATCCCATGATTATTATATAGTACTCAACATAAGAATAATTGTACATTTTTAAATTATAGCATATGAATATTGTACATTATTGCTTTCCAAAAATAGTTTCTTGTATCACATGACCGTTAGGGGGTGACAATGTCCCCCCGAATCCGACGGGGACCCAATTTTTTTATCCGATGGGGGTGGGTTAGGGGATTTAAAAACGGAGCTGGGGACGGGGATGGGGATTAAAATAATTC
Organism: Iris pallida; assembly: GCA_029216955.1. NCBI lineage: Eukaryota > Viridiplantae > Streptophyta > Magnoliopsida > Asparagales > Iridaceae > Iris > Iris pallida. The sequence goes on from JANAVB010033017.1 coordinate 29,885,070, forward strand.
TTCGGTCGAGTTCGGGGATGGGTATGGGTATTGTACTCCCCGCCCCGGTAAATCTCCGACCCCGATTACTTATACGGCCATATCCATATGTGCAACCCATTGGAAATGGTATATGTTCATGATCTATCTAGTAGTATATTTTTTGAAAACCATGTTTTATTAACAGGCTTTGTACTTTTTTTTTGGAATGAAAATATTTTTTAAGCTTATAATGTACATAAAAAATTATTAATGGACGAGAGACGGAGACAAAATTTTTTGGCCTCGAAAGTGTTAACGGCACGAGGACGGGAACGGGGATGGGGATGGGGACGGGGAATGCATTGTTTAGCGGAGACGGGGATAGGGGTAAAAAATTAAACTCGACGGGGAACGGGGATGGGGATGGGGGTTCAAATACTACTCGGGTATGGGGATGGGGGATATGGTCCCCGGCCCCTACCCGTCCCGTTGTCATCCCATTGACCGTATTCGTTTCGCTGCAGGCATGTCTGTTGAAGAACACAAAGATGCGTCTCGCCTTACAGACATATATCTTCCTATATTATAAGTATATCTTCTTCCTTAAAGAGATGGAGAAAACGATGTCTTTATATCTTTATATCTTTATATATATATGAAAGATAGTCCTACATCGGCTATACCAAATGGTAAGTATCTCAATATAATGCATTGCTTGTGTTGAGGTATGCACATGAGGTATGCACATGAGGTGTAGTGGGGCACAAGTGTGTGCCATGTGGGAGTATTTTCCTAGAAGAAAAAAGTATTAATTCCAACAAAGAAGTAAGTTGATTTTTGTTGTGCGGACTCGGACGCAGACTCCAGGATGTCTCGTGCACGCACGGGAGTGTTCGGGGGGTAGGCGTGGACTGTCACACTTCTATGCTGATTGTGGGATGATCTAAAATGTCAAACTCTATTTTTGAGTATCGGTATTTTAGTCCCACATCGGATAGGAGAAGAGGTGAAGTCTCACTCCACTCTATTAAAATACCACAAGTAGCTCTTCGAAGACGAGATGGCGATGCTACCTCAAGTAAAGAAATTCCTGAAGTTGTGCCAGAAGTTAGATGACGAGAAGATGCCCCTCGTCGACAAGTTTTTCATTGGAGGGATAGTCTCGAAACTTCCTGCTGGTTGGAGCAACTTCTATGCTAGAATGCATCAGAAGAAGCTGGACATTAGCTTGGAAGATCTTCTACAAGAGATCCACGTTGAGGACGAAATGCGATCTCAACAGAAGATGGACTCTCTGTCCAAACAACTGGCTAATGCCAACTTGGTGCAGACAAGAGAGTTCAAAGGGAAGTAGGTGGCTTCTCATCACAAGAAGAAGGACTCCACTAATCTGAAAGTGAAGGGTCCTTCATTCAAGCAACAGAAGTCCAAGTCCCACGTGACTTGCTTTAACTGTGGCAAGAAGGGCCACTATAAGAGTGAATGCAAATCCAAGCCCAAACAAGCTAAGCAAGGTGAGCCTAGCAAGGTTTTCATGGTTTCTAACATAGTTGCTATGATTGCTCAGGTCACAGCTGTGGGGGCTGACTCTGACATGAGGATAGACACTGGTGCGACCTGCCATGTCTGCTCTGGCAAGGAATGGTTCATCACATACCAGCCAACTTCTGAGAAAGTTATCATGGCGAACCAAGCCCAAGCTGAAGTTTTGGGGATCGGAACTGTGGAGCTGAAACTCACATCCGAGAACACTCTGACGCTTCAAGGTGTGAAGCACGTTCCGGTGATTGCAAAGAACTTGATCTCTGAAAGCTTGCTTAGCAACGCAGGCTTGAGGATGGACATCAATGCTGGCCATATGGTGATGTCCAAGAAGGGAACATACTTCGGAAAAGCTTTTCAAACCGAAGGGATGTTCAAAATTCAGTTTGTAAATCAGTCAAATGTAATCAATGCAATCGCTCTTTCTGATTATTCTCTTGAGTTGTGGCATAATAGGCTAGGACATGTTCATTGTAAAAGAATTAACAAAATTTTCAATCTAGGACTTATCTCCAAATGTGGGGGTAAGGTAGAGAAGTGTGAAGTATGTGCTCAGACAAAGATCACAAGGAAACCCTTTCATCGGGTCAATAGCACAGATCTTCTGGAGTTGGTGTACTATGATATCTATGACTTCAAGTAATTCTCAACAAAAGTCGGGATGAAGTATTTCATAACCTTCATCGATGACTTCTCAAAGTACGCGTTCATCTACTTGCTCAAGTCTAAAGACGAAGCGTTCAAGAAGTTCAAGGAGTTCAGGGCCGAGGCTGAACGACAAACTGGACAACAACTCAAGAGGCTAAAAATTGATCGAGGCGGAGAGTATCGGTCTCATGAATTCACATTGTTCTATAAAGAACATGGAATCATAAACGAGACAACTGCTCCGTATTCTCCTCAATCTAATGGAGTAGCGGAGAGAAAGAACAGAACATTGACAGAAATGATGAACTCAATGTTGCTAACTGCGGGTCTTCCGAAATGCTACTGGGGAGAAGCTGCATTGACGGCCACTTTTATTCTAAATAGAGTGCCGTATGCAACTTCGGACGTAACTCCTCATGAACTCTGGTTCAAAGTCAGACCTAACTTGAATGTCATTCGAGTGTGGGGGTGTCTGGCCTATGTGAAGCTCCCAGATCTGAAGATTCAGAAGCTGGGGACAAGGACTACGAAGACGATCTTCTTGGAGTATGTCGAGAAGAGTGACGCTTGGAGATTTTTTGATATTGAGTCAAATCATATCATCGAATCTCGAGATGCTGAATATTTTGAAGATAAGTTTGTAAGGCACAAGAACATTGTTCTAACGGACATTTTGGAGAATAATAAAGGTGCAAAGGAGACTGAGATCTTCAATGAGCCAGTTGTCTAAGATGAGGTTGTTGCTGAGGAGACAACGATTGAACCAGAACTCGCTGAGCCGTCGTCGAAGCGAGTGAGGAGGCCAAAGAACTTCGGAGATGACTTCATAACCTATTGTAGGTCCTAAAAAATTAAGTTGCACCCATCAACAAAGTCATGAAAATCAAGAAAAACAGCTTTAAAATGAACTGCGCAGGCAACAGATTGCGCAGCAATCCGATTGCGCACACTGGTTTGCGCACACTTCCAATTGCGCAGGCTGACGTGGCAGAAGTCATCATTACCTGAATCAAATCAAATCTTTCTGACAACTGACAGCACGGATAACGAGAAGACTGTTCGTTTTTGGCGCCGTACAGTGCTCGAAGGCGGCTGACAGATGGCAGCGCAATCCAGGATTGCGCAAACCAATCTTGCGCAAACTGAGTCTGCGCAAACCATTACTGCGCAGTCTGAGTCTGCGTAAACCAAACTCTGCGCAGTTCAGGTTGCACATTCCACCAACATAACTGATAAAGTACATGTGGCATTCATGCCATCAATTGCTCATTACGTGGCAACTGTCTATGCACGATCATGCACATTTCAATCAAATGATGCCATGTGTCCCAGATAGTTGGCCCACGATCCAGTAACTGCCTGCGCAGTCCAATGCTGCGCAAACCAGTTGCTGCGCAAATCATCTTACGCAGTCCAGAATAACTGAAAGCTAGTTATTTTCAGAACTCTATAAATAGAGTTTTAAGTCTTCATATCAAGATCGGGGATCAAGATCGGGGATCAAGATCAGATATCAAATATTCAGAGATCAGAGAGTCCAGGAGTTCTTGCTCAAGTGCTGCTGCATTCTTCCGAGGCTTTTGCCTTCAACTTCCGAGGCTTTTGCTTTCAGTTTCCAGAGTTGTTTTTAACTTCAAAGGCTCCATCTTCAAAGTTCACATCGTCCAAGGGATAAAGCAATCGTCATCTAGATTGGATTCCTATAGTTGTAATTTTTCCAGAATTCTTGTAATCTTTATTACACAGTTTGTATCAATAAAGTTTTATACTTTTGTTTTTGCAAACAAAATGGCGACTCTGCTGGGGACAACTTTCTCCTCCGACGAGGAAGTAGCAACTCAATGTGACGTAGCGTCTATCGGGAAGACACAGAAGACACTGGTTGTTAAGGTCAACCAGGCAGCCTACGAAGCGATGCTCAACTCCAAGACCACTCTCCGTACTGCAGCCACTTCTGCCAAGAGCAAAGTGCGCTCAGTATGGATCTCCAAGACTGCTGCACAATCTGGCAGTTTTGCCACCAAAGATGCTGTACACTCTGTTGCACAATCTTCTAGTCAGAATGCTGCACAATCTGCTGTGCCAACTGCTGCACAGTTTATCTCAACAACTGCTGCACAATCTGTTGCAGTCAATGCTGCACAATCTGTTGCAATCAATGCTGCACAATCTGTTGCAGTCAATGCTGCACAATCTGCTATGCCAACTGCTGCACAGTCTATCTCAACAACTGCTGCACAATCTGTTGCAGTCAATGCTGCGCTATCTGTTACAACTGTTATACAGGCTACTTCATATGCTGTCTTGTCAAAACACAAGACTCCTATGACTCTGGCGCAATTGGCAGTAGCTTTTCCTGCGCAAACCAACACTCCAGCCAGCAAAGTACATTCCAAGCACTCTAAAGCAAGGACTCCTGATGCGCAAACCATAGCTTCTGTGGTTAGAACCAATGCACTTTCTGCCAAAGCTTCTAATGCACAAGTGGCCAGTGCGCAATCCACCCATGCGCAAACCAAGCATGCGCAATCCAAGAGTAATAGCCCTTTGGCTAAACTCTCATCTTCTAATAACAAAAGGGAAACTTCTGTTCCTCCCCTTAAACACTCTGCTGTTCCTGCACAATCTACTGGGGGTAGTCCTTTGGCTATTCCTCTTCCTCCTCAAAATAAAGGAAAAGACCCGTTGGTCTTTTCTCAGACTTCCTTGTCTCATGACTTGGAAGACAACAGAGGGAAACGCTCTTTAGCTAACCCTTCTTCTCAAAATAAAGGAAAAGGCCCTTTGGTCTTTTCTCAGTCTTCCTCGGTCTTTACCGAAGAAGATCAAATTGAACGTGTTTCGGCACCTATCAATACAAGAACTCCTACAAATAAGGATTCTTCTTTCCTTCATGACAAGGGAACTTGTACTGATCAAAGAGGTATTCTGCCTACCCCAGTAGCAGAATTCCAAGACCTTCCGACATTCAAAATATCCCGTTCCAAACAGGGAAAACTGTTGGTATCTCAAACAGAAACCCCTGGGGGTGAATTTACAGATCTAAGAACATATCTTAACAGGCCAACTTTAGCAAAACGTAAACAACCTATGCCGAAGGTCAAGCCTCAAAGACAAACCTCCAGGAACAAAAATCCTGATACCTATGCCAATGAGGTGAGCACTTCCTTGTACACACAGGGGACAAAATATTTGAAGAATCGGAACCATGTTCCGAATGTTGTTAAAGAACATATTCCTCGAACCTTTCCTCGTCCTGGCATGGTTTCTGATCTCCGAGAACATCTCAAGCAAAAACGAGATAGTGCTTCAACTCCTTCAGTTCAATCATCTGATCATCATTGCAATCATAAAGTCATCATCCAATGTTGTTGTCAAACAACAAAACGATCTGTCTTCGATCGTTTGACTTTTGCTAAAACTGAACCAATGTCAGAGGATGAAGATGAACTCCTATATGCTTCTATTAACATGACTTCTCGAGACACTGGGGGTAGAAGATGCTCTAAGCACGGCAAACCTCGCAAACCAAGTCAACGGTATCTGGATCTACTTCAAGAATCTTCTGAAGGAGTATTCCAACATACCCGTTCCCGAAGCCGAGATACAATCGGTCAAAGGAATCTTCCTCAAGATCCTTCTGGCCATTTCCCTCTTTCTCAGTCAGGAGATGACTCTTTCTCCGACTATGATACATACAACGAAAGTTCTGAACAGACAGTGTCTTCTACTGTACCAAGAGAAGTGACATCTTATGTTGTCACTGATGATCAAGATGCTTCAACGTCTGTAAATCAAGAACAGCGAATCGCTGCACTTGAAGACAAGCTAAAGACCATGGCTGAAATGGTCGCTAGTATGCATTATATCATTGTGGCCCAACATGCCACACCACCAACTATACCTACTGCAAGTCCGGAGATCATAGCATCTTCAGTACCTGTCAATGCTGGGTTGGGAGTAATGCCTTCTCAAATATCTCCTGTACAAGTGCAAGTTCAAACTACACCTAGTCAGTCCGCTGGGGGTAGTGCTTACAATGCTGTTCCTCCTCCTACTACTCTGACTCCGCCGGCTCCTTTTTCATCATCTGAAGACACCAATGAAGCTGTTAAACTCTTGCGAACTCAGTTCGAAGCCTTCAAAGAGAAGGATAATTTGCAAAGGTTGGGAATCAAGCAGCCATACCCATTTGAATGGAAGGAAGTTCCATTTCCTCCCAAATACAAGATTCCAACGATCTCTCTTTTCGACGACAGTACCTCACCAAGCCAGTTTATCAATCATTTTGAGGTAATGACTGTTCAACTCCAACCAAATGACGCTCTTCTTACCAGGGTGTTCGTCGGTTGTTTAGCCGGCGTAGCATACGACTGGTACAGAAGTCTGCCCGATGGTTATATTACTTCTTTTTTAGGACTTAAGCAGATCTTTCTGGAAAGATTCTATGAGGGATTCAATGACATGACTATGTCTGCCCTCAATAAAATCAAACAGAAACATAATGAAACTGCTGAGAGTTTCATCGAACGTTTCCGTCGAGAAGCCTTGAAGATGCCTCCGGGGACTCCTGCTGCTGTTACCATAGACACTTGCAAGGCAAATCTTTTGCCTATCATCAGTATGTGGACAGGCTCAACTCAGTTCCAAGACTGGCCATCCTTTATTGTCAATGCCAAAGCAGCTGAAGTGAGTGCTGAGTAATTCAAACAGCTGGGGGTACAGATGTCTAACCCTGATCGGGATGAACATCAATCATCAGGTGGCGGTAATCGTCAGAACAACCGCAAGAACAAGGAAACTCTGAACATTAACCTGAAAAGCAAGAGTCCTTGGCTGTCAATGTAGCTCCGCCTACATCTACTTCTACTCCTGCTGCACCTCAACCGAGGGAACCTCGCCCTAAGGTAGAGTATTCGTTTGATGAAAATGACACAGCAAGCATCTTTGAGTGTTTACTCAAAAGCAATAAGATCCAGCTTCCAGACCCAAAGAAGCCTGATGAAGTCGGTAAGACCGATCATCCTAAGTATTGTGTCTACCACCGATTCATTGGACATCCTACTCGAGCATGTTATGTGCTCAAGGGTAAGATTCAAGAGCTTGTCAATGATGGAGTTGTTACTCTGCAACAAGATGAGAAGACTGTTACTGCCAATATGGTTTCAGTCCAGTTTGGTGACTTTCTCCCGCAGATGATACAGCATGGTGTCATTCCTATTCCGAAGGCTACTCTCGAGATTGAAAATCTTCCTTCTCCACCAAATGAAGGTCTCGTTCTTTTGTCTCTTGACAATGGCGAGGTTATGTGGATCCATCCCGATCTTACTTCAGAGTTCGAGGATTCTTCTTCCAAGAATAAAGGTCGCTCTAAAGGCAAGATAAAGATTTGCAACATGGTGTCTTTTGATCCCATAGTTGATGAAGAAATTCTGTTGGGCACCAGATCAGGGAAAACTTATCTGAAAGATTACTCTGAATCTCAACAGAATCCTGCCTCTTCTTCTGAACCTGTCCCAGCACAACCTGTTGCTATTGAAGAAATTCCTTCTACGTCTTCACCAGTTGTGGTTCCTATTCCTCCCAAACCAGTGGCTACTGATAAAGGCAAACAACAAGTCCGCTTTGATAAACCTTTGAAGAAATCATCCCCTACAGGGCTTGAGAAGCCTTACAACTTTGATATATTGGCTCAACTAGCTAATACTCCAGCAAGACTATCTATCTTTGAGCTCTTGCGTCTTTCCAGAGAGACGCGAGAAACTTTAAGTGAAGCTCTTATGCAAGCTGAGACTTGTTTAGCCTTTCTCAAGAAGCCAGAAGCAGAACCAGTCTCTTGTCTACATTGTCATAGTGTTATGGAGTTGATTCCGAATATTACTTTCACACAAGATGACATGCTGATGGAGGACAATAGGCATGATCGTCCTCTCTACTATACAGGATATGTTGATTCGATGAAAGTCGATCGTATCCTGATAGATCCAGGATCTGCTCTCAGCATCATGCCGAAAATAATGTTCGATGCTCTGAAAATTCCTGTACATAGTCTCTCCACCACAATCACCACTATCCTTGGATTCAATCAGGGAAGGAGTGAACCTTTGGGCAAGATTCGCTTAAAACTCCAAATAGGCAATCTTCGCACAAAAGTTACCTTCTATATCATTGACAATCATGGTTGTTCTTATAATGCTCTATTGGGGAGACCATTCTTACATGAGCATAATATTGTTCCATCAACCCTTCATCAATGTTTCAAATATGTTGATGATAAGGGAGAGGTCCATAAGGAAGTTACGGATCTTTATCCCTTCAAAGGCGTTGAAGCATACTGCAACGACGCTCGGATGTACAAGGATGAATTCATGAAGACTGTGTTAGCCTTAGACACTGAAGAAGAACAAGAAGCAGTGCCTAAAGACACTCTTATCATACCTGTCAAAGGGCGAGTTTCACATCCTCAGTCTTCTAAACCACTGGCTATTCACTTGCCAATTCAAAAGAAATCAGTTGATGCTGATCAAGATAAAAGGGAGCTCACCTCTTTTGTGCCACTTGTTATCGACCTACGTCGTAACAAGGACAAAAAGGAGCTCACCTCTTCTGAGCTACTTGTTATCGACCTACGTCGTAACAAGGACAAAAAGCAGCTCACTCCTTCTGAGCCACTTGTTGTTGATCTCACTCGTAATAAGGAAAAAAGGGAGCTCGCCTCCTCTGAGCCACTTGTTATTGGCCTTCGTCGTAGCAAGCCTCTTCCACGTTCTTCTTCTCCCCCTCTTGTAATTAATCTGACCAAGCCTGCTAAGGCTAAAGGTCCTGTTGTAAATACTGATGTACAAATGAATGAAAAAGCACCTACTTTCCAGTATACTGATGTTATTTATTATACTAAATGCTATTTAGATATGTTGGATAGCTTCCAATCAATTACAATGGGAGTTGTACAATCTTTTCAGATAGAAGTCTCACTTGAAGATCCAGATGATTCTTACCCTATTCACCCTTCTCTAAAGAAAGGTGAAAGTCCAAAACTTTTTAGTAAAGGACCAGAAAAACAATTCAGTTATACGGATGATAGCAAACTTAACGATACGGGACGTCTTCAATTCCATCGTTATAGTCAACAATCAAAAGATATCATCCGAAAAATGGGCTATGACTTCAAAAGTGGCCTCAATTACGGTAAAGGTAGACAAACTCCTATCCGTACGACTGTTTCGGAAGGAAAGTCGGAAATGTACTACAACAGGACTAAGAAAGGTCTCGGATATACTTCTCCTCCACTGTTATCCCCAGCAGTCTCTGACTCAGACAGTGAAGAACGCTCTAATTTATCTGATTCTAGATCTTGGGATTCTGATACTAGCATTGGTGAAGTTCACAGGCTGATCGTATCATCTAATATGGTCTCCGCTGAACTACCAGAAGGCTATGATGAAGACGTTGAAGAAAATCTTGAAACAGATCCTTGGGCTCAACATATGGATAACCAATGGGTACTTCGCTTTGAACAACGTGAACCTCCTACTGAAGATCAATTAGTTCAAGTTGATGTAGGGGAAAGCAAGTTGCCTCGTCCAATCTTCATCAGCAAGAATCTTCCAGAAGCAGACAAACAGGAGTTAATTCTTCTTATTAAAGAATACATCGACGTCTTTGCCTGGAGTTATGAAGACATGCCAGGTTTAGATCCCAAGATTGCTACACATAAATGAACATTTTGCCTAATACAAAACCAGTTAAGCAGCAACAACGGCGTTTTAAACCAGAAATGATGGACACAATCGATGATGAAGTCAAGAAGCTCATTGCTTGTGGTTTTATTCGAGAAGAACAACATCCTGACTGGGTGGCCAATGTCGTTCCAGTTCTAAAGAAAACCGGCAAAGTTCGAATCTGCATCGACTTCCGGGATCTTAACGAAGCATGTCCTAAAGATGAGTTTCCTCTACCTATCACGGATGTCATGATCGACAACACCTGTGGGTTTGAGCGGATATCCTTCATGGATGGATTCTTTAGATATAATCAGATCAAGATGAATCCTGAAGATGAAAAGCATACCTCTTTCCGCACTCCTCGTGGTGTCTATTGCTACACGGTGATGCCATTTGGTCTCAAGAACGCTGGTGCAACTTACCAACGAGCTATGAGTACTATCTTCAAAGACCATCTTCGCAAAACTGTAAAATGCTATGTTGACGATATTGCTGTCAAAAGTCGTCTAAAAGAAGATCACATCCAAGATTTGAAAACAATCTTCAATCTCATGCGCCAACACCAACTCAAGATGAATCCCACCAAGTCATTCTTGGGTGTCTCTAGTGGCAAGTTTCTCGGCTTCGTCATTACCTCTAAGGGTATACACGTGGATCCCGAGAAGATCAAAGCCATTCAAGAGATGCGTCCTCCACGCAACCTAAAAGAGCTACGAGGATTTCAAGGCCGACTTGCGTACATCAGGCGATTCATTTCAAACTTGTCTGGACGCTGCAGACCATTCACTCAACTAATGAAGAAGGGTGTATCTTTCGTTTGGACTGAAGAGTGTCAACGAGCATTCGATGATATAAAGCGATATCTCATGAACCCACCAGTTTTGGTGCCACCTATCTCTGGCATTCCATTCTTGATGTACGTCCGTGCTATGGACCATTCATTGGGTGCTTTACTTGCCCAAAAGAATAAAGAAGGTCATGAACAGGCCATCTATTATCTTAGCCGTACTATGATTGGTGCTGAACACCGTTATAGTCCGATCGAAAAAGAATGCCTGGCTCTCATGTTTGCTGTGCAAAAGACAAGGCATTACATCATTGGCCAAACTATTCATGTTATATCCCGAGTTAATCCTCTTCTAGTACTCATGAAGAAGCCCAGCACACTCAATTCTCGGCTGGCTACGTGGGCAATCCTGCTAGCTCAGTATGACATGGTGTATGTTCCACAAAAGTCTGTTAAAGGTCAAGCACTGGCGGACTTCTTAGCAGCTCATCCTGTGCCAGAAACATCTAAGCTCTATGACGAAATTGCAGACGAGACATTGGAAGCCAACATGATCTCTGAAGAATTTCCAACCTGGCGTTTATTCTTTGATGGTGCATCGAGAATTGGACCTAATGGTGCTATTGTAGCAGGAGTTGGAGTGGTCCTCGTTTCTCCAGACGGATCAACTATCCAAAGAGCCTACTCTTTAGATGAACCTTGCTCCAACAATGTAGCGGAGTACAATGCTCTACTTATCGGTCTTCAGTTAGCCAAACAACTGAATGTTGAATATCTCGAAGTCTACGGTGATTCTAAGCTGGTTGTTAATCAGGTTAGAGGAACTTATGAAGTTCGTCATCAAGACCTAGTGCCTTATCATGAAGCAGTGATCAACATAGCTATATCATTCAAAGCTTTCTTCATAGACTATGTTCGGCGAGCTTGCAATACCGAAGTAGATGCTTTGGCCAATCTTGCAGCTGTTTTAGCCATCCCTATCAAAAGACAGCAGGTCGTGGTTATCTCCAACCGAGAACTGTTCTGCATCGAAAACAATCGTAATATTGAATTCAGCAACTTTGCTGAAGTTAATGTGATCGATGACGACTGGAGAACTCCTTTCATTGACTTCGTGGTTCATGACATACTCCCCGAAGATCCTAAGGAGGCTACAAGCATTCGTCGACGATCTCTTCGATTCTATTTCAATCAAACTACCAAGACCCTCTATCGACGAACTTATGACGGTCTTCTCCTACGCTGTCTCGCCGGTGATGAAGCCAAACAAGTTTTGCGTGAAGCTCACGATGGTGTTTGTGGAGCACATCAACCTGGTCCTAAACTACAGGACCGTATTAGACGCATGGGTTATTACTGGCCCTCTATGGTGTCAGATGCCATTGAGTATGCAAGGAAATGTCGTGCTTGTCAAATCCATGCAGACTTCATTCATCAACCATCAGAATTCCTACACCCAACTGCAGCTTCCTGGCCTTTCGAAGCTTGGGGTATGGACATCATAGGTCCTATCAACCCTCCTTCTTCTAGAGGACATCGGTTCATATTAGCGATAACCGACTACTTCTCCAAGTGGGCTGAAGCTATACCTCTGGCTGAAGTCAAGACTAGCAGTGTTATCAACTTCGTTAAACACCACGTCATCTATAGATTTGGTGTACCTCGAAGAATCATCTATGACAATGGACCTTAATTCATCAGCCAGAAGTTCACTAGATTCTGCGATGATCATCGGATTGACAATGTTGCTTCGACAGCATACAATCCTGCTGCTAATGGTTTAGCTGAAGCTTTTAATAAAACCATCATTAAACTCCTCAAGAAGTTTGTATCCACTAACAAACGGAACTGGAGCGAGAAACTTGGCGAATGTCTTTGGGCCTACCGAACTACGGTCCGCAATCCTACGGGCTTTACACCCTTCTCTTTGGAGTATGGTTGTGAAGCTGTTCTTCCTTTGGAATTGCAAATTCCTTCTTTAAGGATTGCCATTGCTAACGAGCTTACCACAGAGAACAACGATCTTCTTCGACTTCAAGAGTTAGAAGCGCTCGATGAGAAGCGGCTATTGGCTCAACAGCATATTGAGTTATACCAAGCCCGTATCTCAAAGACTTTCAACTGCAAAGTTAAGGTCAGAGCATTTCAGAAAGGAGAGCTTGTTTTAACAGTCAGACGTCCTATGACAATGACTTACTCAAGCAAAGGCAAGAACCAAGCGACCAGTATGAACCGATGTCCTCTAGAAGAAGGAGGATTGAGTTATACTGTGTCTATCACATTCATACGACGGTTTATCCGTTCATTCATCACACATTCATCTGACGGTTCGTCCGTTCATCATATTCATTTGACGGTTCACCCGTTCATCACCATCATCCAACGGTATATCCGTTCATTCATCACATATTCATCTGACGGTTCGTCCGTTCATTATACCCATCCGACGGTTTACCCGTTCATTCCACAAATTATCTGACAATGGTTCGTCCGTTCATCATCATCATCCGACGGTTTATCCGTTCATTCATCACATATTCATCTGACGGCTCGTCCGTTCATTCAATTCATTTGACGGTTCGCCCGTTCATCACCATCATTCGACGGTTTATCCGTTCATTCATCACATATTCATCCGACGGTTTGTCCGTTCATCATATTCATTTGACGGTTCGCCCGTTCATCATCATCATCCGACGGTTTATCCATTCATTCATCACGTATTCATCTGACGGTTCGTCCATTCATCATATTCATTTGATGGTTCGCCCGTTCATCACCATCATCCGACGGTTTATCCGTTCATTCATCACATATTCATCTGACGGTTCGTCCGTTCATTATACCCATCCGACGGTTTACCCGTTCATTCCACAAATTATCTGACGGCGGTTCGCCCGTTCATCATCCGACGGATCGTCCGTTCACACATCCACTTGAGGGTTCACCCGTTCATCATCTGACGGCTCGCCCGTTCACTACATTTCATCCGACGATTTATTTCGTTCATTTACCTTGACGAATCATTCAGTTCGTTCTTATCAGCAACTTGTCATCTTTGATTAAGTTGTCTATTAAAATAATGATATTCAATAAATTATATTTGTCACGTCCATATTACCTCTGAGCAGATATAATTGAATATGATTATTTTTCAAAATCAAGAAATATATCATATCTTGTACCTCTTTTTTTTTGCGCAACTTGATTGAAAATTCAAAATTCAAAGTATTTCAAAATTTTGAATAAGTTCAACTTTCGAAAACTTTGAAGGGGGTCTTGTAGGTCCTAAAAAATTAAGTTGCACCCATCAACAAAGTCATGAAAATCAAGAAAAACAGCTTTAAAATGAACTACACAGGCAACAGATTGCGCAACAATCCGATTGCGCACACTGGTTTGCGCACACTTCCAATTGCGCAGGCTGACGTGGCAGAAGTCATCATTACCTGAATCAAATCAAATCTTTCTGACAACTGACAGCACGGATAACGAGGAGACTGTTCGTTTTTGGCGCCGCACAGTGCTCGAAGGCGGCTGACAGATGGCAGCGCAATCCAGGATTGCGCAAACCAATCTTGCGCAAACTGAGTCTGCACAAACCATTATTGTGCAGTCTGAGTCTGTGCAAACCAAACTCTGCGCAGTTCAGGTTGTGCATTCCACCAACATAACTGATAAAGTACATGTGGCATTCATGCCATCAATTGCTCATTACGTGGCAACTGTCTATGCACGATCATGCGTATTTCAATCAAATAATGCCATGTGTCCCAGATAGTTGGCCCACGATCCAGTAACTGCCTGCACAGTCCAATGCTGCGCAAACCAGTTGCTGCACAAATTATCTTGCGCAGTCCAGAATAACTGAAAGTTAGTTATTTTCAGAACTCGATAAATAGAGTTTCAAGTCTTCATATCAAGATCGGGGATCAAGATCAGATATCAAATATTCAGAGATCAGAAAGTCCAGGAGTTCTTGCTCAAGTGCTGCTGCATTCTTCCGAGGCTTTTGCCTTCAACTTTCGAGGCTTTTGCCTTCAGTTTCCAGAGTTGTTTTCAACTTCAAAGGCTTCGTCTTCAAAGTTTACATCGTCCAAGGGATAAAGCAATCGTCATCTAGATTGGATTCCAATAGTTGTAATTTTCCCAGAATTCTTGTAATCTTTATTACACAGTTTGTATCAATAAAGTTTTATACTTTTGTTTTTGCAAACACCTATCATGTGGAAGCAGATCCGCTTACCTATGATGAGACGATGAAGACCAGAGATGCTATTTTCTGGAAGGAGACGATAAACAATAAAATTGAATCAATCACCTCCAATAACACTTGGGTGTTGGTTGATCTACCTGAAGGAGCAAAACCTATCGGATGCAAGTGGATCTTCAAGAAGAAGATGAAAGCTGATAGAACCATTGACAAGTTCAAGGCCAGGCTAGTGGCAAAGGGGTTTTCTCAGAAGCAGGAGATCGACTACTTTGACACGTATGCTCCAATAGCCCGGATGACCACCATCAGAATGTTGATTGCTCTCGCAGCGATACATAAGATGGTGATACATCAGATGAATATGAAAACGGTATTCCTGAATGGCGAGCTGACCGAAGAGATCTACATGCAACAACCAGAAGGGTTTATCGTCAAAGGTCTTGAAGACAAAGTCTGCAAGTTGGTAAAATCTCTGTATGGTTTAAAGCAAACTCCTAAAATATGGCATGAGAAGTTTGACAAAGTCATAAGGTCAAATGGCTACAGCGTCAGTGAAACAGACAAGTGCGTCTATACGAAGTTTGCTGACGAAAGAGGAGTCATCGTTTGTCTATACGTGGACGACATGCTAATCCTAGGTACGGATAAGCTGTGTCACGGAGACAAAGAAGTTCCTCTCGACGAAGTTCAGTATGAAGGACTTGGGGATGCTGATGTTATCTTGGAACTCAAGATCATCCGGACAGACATTGGATTAGCGCTGTCACAATCTCATTACATTGAGAAGATGCTCATTTGATACGGGTATCATGATCTTCCTTTAATTGATATGCCGTACTGGGGTAATCAAAAGCTGGAGCCAAACTCGGAGGAAAGCGTCAGGCAGTTGGAGTATGCTACCGTCATCGGAAGTTTGATGTACGCTACTACTGCCAATAGGCCTGACATAGCTTTCGCTGTGGGAATGCTGAGTCGATTCACTAGCAATCCAGGCGTTGAGCACTGGAAAGCTGTGAAGCGGGTTATGAGATATCTCAAGAAGACTCAGACATATGCACTACACTTTAGCGGAGAGTTGCCGGTAGTAGAAGGCTTCAGTGATGCTAGCTGGTGCTCAGAGTTAGAGAGCGAGAGGTCCGCAGGTGGATTCATTTTTATAATGGGTGGAGCTGCTATATCGTGGAAGTCGAAGAAGCAGACTATGCTCTCGCGGTCATCTATGAAATCTGAGTTCTTTGTACTTGATACCGCAGCAGATGAAGCAGAGTGGCTTCGGGAGCTCATGTATGATCTTCCAGTGGTTGGGGCACAGATACAGGCAATTCCGATATACTGTGACAACCAGGCGACTGCAGCGGTGGTATCAAATGATCTCTTCAACGGGAAGAAGAGAACTGTGCGGTTAAAGCACAGGACAGTGAACGATCTCATCAAGAGAGGTGTCATTGCAGTGATTGATGATCGGAGTCAGAAGAACCTGGCGAATCCGTTCACGAAGGGCCTCAAGCGCTAGCTGGTCGAAGACACGGCAAGAAAGATAGGCTTGAAAGCTTTCTGATATTGTGTCTTTGTAATCCTACTGTAAAGTTTTATGTTATTAGTTCAAAGAGAAATCTACTAGACATCTAACTTTCGGTTCAAAGGAGGACCATCGACTGGAATAATATCAGGTAACAGTGGGCACTTGTTCTTTGGAACATGAAAGAATTACGGACCCATAACCACTGTTGTCTACTATATATTCTCTACGGAGAACGGATCCTGTAGGAATGTTGGCTTAAATTCCTTAATGAGTTCTCAGGCAGAGTGAATGCCTGGAGTGCTTTACAGAAAGCACGGTAGTGCATCACTACAAGGACTGTAACTCCATGCTACAGTGAGGTGACTTCACCATGAGGTTCCCAGGTAGGGGTAATGCCTCGGCTTTGCAAGCCAAGTCACAGCGGAGTAGCACTGCAAATAGGCAGGTAGCCTAATGCTGTATGGTAATCGTAATAAAGAGAGGTAGACAGCACTACAAAGAGGACGATGTCCTCATGTTACAGTGGCATGACACCACGAAGAGGTACCTGGTAGGGTAAAGCCTCGGCTTCGTAAGCCATGTCATAGCGGCGTAACACCGTACGAAAGTACAAGGCTTCATGCTGGGTAGTTTGGCACTACAAAGAGGCTTGTGACCTCATGCTACAGTAGTATGACACTACGATAAGGTACCCAGGTGGGGTAAAGCCTCGGCTTTAAGCAATGTCATAACGGCGTAGCACCGCTGTCACGACCTGCACCCACTGTTTGGGTACGAGAACGTAACAACGCCCAGCCTACGCCGCAGTGTCGGCGGTAGAACGCTGTCCTAGGTCACAACATCTAACAATATAATGCTAAGCAGTTATACTCCCCGAATGGGGGTGACATAGCAGATACAGTCTCAATCACATCTAAGGCAGAGCATAATAATGATAGATAAAACATGAAATCCAAAAGAGATACAGGAGATAGAAGTCTAAGTGTCTAAGATACATAAACCCAGGAATACATCTCAAAACTCAAATACAGTAATCCACAAATCAAGTACAACTCCAGACAAATGAAATAACTATCTAAACATCCTCTAATGTGTCTCCTCTAGGCTAGCAGGCACCTCCAGGCTATCTGTAAAATTTATCAACAGGTCCAGTCAGGACTGGAGCGAGTACAGTACATCTCAACAGATCATACTAGGTTAGAAAATATAATCATGCAGTAAAGTAAGATACAGGTACTGAAGGAAAACAGTATGTAAACAGAGAGAGAACTGTAATAGAAATATCTACTATACATAGAGAACTAGCAGTGACTAGTGAGTCAGAGTACAATATGAACATGTAATACTCCCCCGTACCCCCAATCAATACACAAGGATCCAGCCAGGTAATGTTATATGATGCTATGTAACAGCCCTCGAAGGGTGGTAAGCCCCCGAAGGGTGGTAGCCCCCGAAGGGTGGTACATAGTAGTCCTATAAATGGGGATTCTGGGGGTAACCCAATAGTTTAAGTCCCATAAATGGGGATTCTGGGGGTAACCCAACAGTGTAAGTCCCATAAATGGGGATTCTGGGGGTAACCCAACAGTGTAAGATTCTAGGAAGACACTACGATCATAAGAGTATATGTCGTAAGTGATCAAAGAACCAATGAAGCATAGTGATACGCCATGTAAGTGAAATGCACAGAACATATAGTACCCGATGCTCCCTAAGGATAACATCTCAAGAAAGGATCCATATAGTACCAATCCGTGTGACCATCGTGACAGTACAAGTAAAGTAATCTACTGCAGGAAATAATTCTAAGCAGGATATGAAATGATCAGAGAATGTACTCGCCTGATATCTGAATGTCTAAGGTAAAGATACTGTCCGAGGAGAGGTGTCTGGCTCCTAATTAGAACAACACAGGTCACAACATGTCCAGAAGGGTAATATAAAGCACTACAATGCATTCTACATGAATCTAGGTCAAACTAGGCCAAAGTCAACCCTTGGTCAACTCTGGTCAACTGCACTAGTCAAACTAGGTCAAACTAGGTCATGTCCTAACCCAGCAAGTCTTACTAGGCCTAACCAAGACTATCCTAGCAAGCACACATCAATACAAGGCTATACAAGCCAATATACACCCAACTCTATATAGCATGCAATTATTCAATACTCAAATAGGCAAGAATTCACATTGGATATACACTAGGTAAACTATTACTTTAAGCTATATATGTCTACACATATATACACATACATATATTGGTATTCAATATTAGGTCTATAATCATGGCATTTCAAATGGTTATATAAACTTATGTATTACAACACAATATGCTAACATATATATAATATACATACATAGCTAAGTTAACTGTATTCATAAATACTTATTTAAGAGGCTATGTGTGTGTATGTGAACATGGCAAAGGGGCAAGTGAGGGTTAAATGGGCATACATAGTGTATACATATCAAAGAATGTCAAAGTGTAAGTGAACAAAGTATCAAGTGTGATAGTGTCAACATAGTGTAAGGGGTACATGAGGTAATATAGGATTTGTGTTAACATAGAACATTACATCTTATTAACTTGTATATTGCATACATTACATCTATTATTACATTACATTCATGCTTGCATTCATTCATCATTCATTTATTCTCTTGCGCTACTATATGCACCATACATTACATACTATGGAACCTACATATTCATTACAAGCCATACTTATACATGCTTACATTAGATAGGATACTTACACCTCATACATCATTTACTTAACCATTTACTCATGCTTGTATTCTCTATTTAATTACATAATGTATATACATTAACATGGGTTAAAATCAAATAGAACATTATATTACACACAAGGGTGCACAAAATGCATATGCCGAATAGTAACTCCTACTAATAATCAATACTGTACCATCTCAGCATGAATTAAAATCTAGGATTAAAGTATGTTATAGATCTATGTGTTAGCTTTTCGAAACTTCAAACGAATCGCGTTTTCGTTTCCGGAAACTCCCGGAATCGAGAAAACACCGAGAACACGTTTGTCTTTCGTACAGCTGACACTCAAATAATTATCTAGAAAGTTACAGAAAGAATTAGGCCTATTAATACATGTTTTTGGAAAGCTAACTTCAATACGCTTCTTTTAAAAAATGGAAGATTAAACCGAGCTTTGAGCTAGAAGTTATGACATTTCTAAGTTAGGGCTGAAATTAAAAACGTGGATAAAAATCATGACGAATTTGGGTAGTTTGAGACAAAAGAACACAAATATATAACATAATATATCAAGAACTCACTCTCTACACTAATATATATATATGAGACACTATAGAACACATATCCAATACAAAAATATGAGATTAAACATGTAATAATTCATTCATACATAACAACAACACATAGTGTGTCCAAATTTGGGATTTTCCCACATGGACACAACCACAACACAAAGGACACTCCTATGACCTCCAAATGGACACGAAATGGACACAAATGGAGATACAACCATGAGGGTCATTCCTATAGGCTCAAAATAGACCTATATGCATGAGGAAATGAAAAGGAGAAGGGATTTATACCTCCCGGTAGATCGAATCGAAGAAAAGCCTTCCCGGAGCGACACCGACACGTAGAGGTTCCAAAAGGACACGAACGAGCTCCGAATCCTCCCAAACTTGGATAGCTTCCTCCTTGGCTAGAATGGAGAAGGAAAGAAGAAGATTTGGTGGCGAAATGGAAGGATTTGGTGGAGAAATTGCTAGGGATTGCTCTCTAGGAATTTGGGGAAGAACAAGAGAGAGAGTGTGGATGAGAATAATGAAATGAACTTGAGCCTATCCTCTCCCAAAGTGGCTGGCCATATGGGACTATTTGTCCTATTATGGTAAGGTCCAAAATGCCTCCACTAACCTATTCTATGAGTATTAGGAAAGGACTAATTGGTTAGGGCTAAATTAGTCATTCTAAGGTCTCTAA
This sequence comes from Iris pallida, assembly GCA_029216955.1. NCBI lineage: Eukaryota > Viridiplantae > Streptophyta > Magnoliopsida > Asparagales > Iridaceae > Iris > Iris pallida. Next base: position 29,905,459 of record JANAVB010033017.1, read on the forward strand.
TCACACTAACCTTATCCATAATAATTAGTCTAACCTCTAACTAAAATATTTCTATCATGTGGACTAAAATTAATATCATGTGGGCCATGCCTAACTAGTGTGTGGGTCCCACTAGAGTCAAACTACCCCCGGGTCCCCGTTTCAAGTCGGATTGAGTTGAAATTCGAACCCGACTCAAATAACCCCAAAACAATATCATAAATAATAAAATAATATCAAAATAATTCAAAGAGGTCAAATGCAAAAATATCCTTAGGCCAAAAATGATATTAAAATATCATAATCACATGGTTAGGCTCTAGGTCAAACAGTCTCTAGGGTTTCACTAGCAAAGCGTCAAAACCACAAGTCATTGATTTAAATAATTTTAAAATGATTTAAAATCACCAAAAATTATATCATGAATTAAATATCATTATTAAAATAATTATAAACACGAAATTTCAAAATTACCCTTATTTGGGAAACTGGGTGCTATAACCGCAGAGAAGCACAATGCTTCATGCCATGACTCTTTGTAAAGAACTCACCTATAGTGTACGGACAGAGATATCAGGCCGTCTTTTGAGGGTAAACTTGTAGACGCCCAAAAATTATACACTGAAACCAGGCTGGCACAAGGCCTTTAATGTGCAGCCAGAAGCACAGTTGACGTCATTATGTGAGTAGGAAGAATTGTACTTATGGTGCAGAATTCAAGGCTTAGTCCATTCTTGTATCATGCTGTTATTTAACCTATGCGGGAAGATTTAAGTCGTAGCGAAATCTCTCCTAATGCATGATGGTAGTCACTGTGGGGAACGCTCAACCCATATATTAAGATATGTGGGGGATTGTGTCACGATCCGCACCCTAGAGTAAGGGCACGAAACGGGGGTACGTCCAGCCTACGCCACAGTGTCGGCGGTAGAACGCTGTCTTAGATCACAACATCTAACAGTTTAAGGTAATAAGCAGTTATACTCCCCGAATGGGGGTGACATAACAGAATATATCTCAATCACAACTAAGGTAGAACAAGATAAAGATAGATAGATAAATATCCAGGAATAAAAATACAGAAATACAATCCAGAATTCTAAGTGTCTAAAATAATACATATCCCAAAATATCTCAGAAACTATATACAGTGATCCAGAAAAATAAAGACATCCTAATCTAAAGGAGTGTTGTCAACAGCTAGTGGGTCCTGCTGCTGGTCCAAGTCCGGGCACTCATCTAGTGTAGCACCGTAGTAGGTAGGGCAGAATGCCTCAGCCTCGTCTTTTGTAATATTTTAACAGGTTCAGTCAGGACAGGAACGAGCACAGTATATCTCAAAAAATCATAGCAGGTCAGGATATATAATCATGCTAGAGAGTAAGATACAAGAAACTGAAAGAATAACATAATAAAAAAGGAAGAGTGTAAATAAATAGCTACAGTATATAGAGAACTAACCGTGTCTAGTGATTCAGAGCACAAGATGGTTATATAAATGGCACGATGTTGTACACGAGTAATCTACAGAGGTTGTACACGAGTAATCTACTGGATTGATTACATAACCACTTCTACTCCCCCGCCCCAATCAATACACAAGGATCTAGCTAAGTTATGTTATTGCACACGAAGTATAGTCGCACACGAGATCATGAGAATACATGAATACACACGATTTCACACGATTTGTACACGAATGTCACGAATACAAGGAGTACACGATGCTCACGATAAACGAATACCCGATGTATCCGCTAAGGGGATAACATCGTACAACAAGATCCAATAGTACTAATCCGTGTTTTCAATGTGTCAGCATCATGTAAAGTAATCTAAAGCAGGAAATATACTCCTAATGCAGGATATGAAATGATCAGAGAATATACTCGCCAGTATCCTGAGAATCTGAGGAATATCTACTGTCCGAGGAGTGGTGCATGTCTCCTATAGAACAGTACAAGTCACTATGAGTCTACAATGATAATAAGATGCAAGTCAATACATTCTACATGAATCTAGGTCAATCTAGGCCAAAGTCAACTCTTGGTCAACTCTGGTCAACCCTAGAAGTCAAACTAGGTCAATCTAGTCAAACCTAAGTCAAACAATTCTATACTAGTCTAACTAGTCTATTCTAGGTCTAACAAGACTGCACAAGACTAATCTACACTCTATACTAGGCATTTAAGCCACACCCATAGGCCATAGGCCATCATGCCTATGAACCAAACCATAACACATATACTCATGACAATATTTATATCTAAAATAATACCCTCATTGATATATTATATAATATAACTAAAATACACATTAGCTTATAGACTACCTATGATATATCACCCATACATTATATGTCAAATATATATATTGATACACACACATTGACATATTATATAGGATACCTATATATGTATTGAGATGTTTATATATATAGGATACCTATATATATATATATATACATCTCAATACATATATATATATACATATGTATAGGGAATAGGAAAACACATGTATGTTCAAGTGTGTGTGTGTCATGAGTGACAAGAGTGTGTGTAGTGAGATACATGAGTGTGTGATATGGTATGTGTGTGTCAAGAGGGTACAAGAGGGCATGGCATGTGTGTGTTCATGTTAGGCTTGAGAGTTCAATGTGCGGGGTTAGTGAGTAAACATGAGAGTGTTGTTAAGTGAGGATGTGTGTGTGAGTGTGATACAAGAGTGTAATGGAAAACATGTGTGACCTATGTACCATATCAGTGAAATGTACACTGTGTGATAGGAAACAGTGGTATTTTGTTCATAGGGAAAACATGGATTCATTCTCAGATTTAGCAAAATGAATCAATGCATTCATTCAATCTCATGACATCAAAACATCATTCAATTTAATCTCAGGTATTAGGCAATTCAGCATATTAAGAAGTAAATAACATGAATACATTTGGGCATACAGCAGTGTCAAGAGGATGTCAGGGAATACGTTTGTATGGGCAACGAAAAACATGAATTTTCTTCTCAGGTTTAGGCTATTCAGTCCAATGAATAATCATTCATTCAAATCTCGGTTTACAGGGAATGAGATACTCAGGTATTGAAATGGATTATCAGTGACATGAAAACATATTCTCAGTTTATAGGCAGTTCATTAGGAAATTGAAATCATTTAAACTCATCTAAGAATGAACTATTAGACAGTTCAAAACTAATCCCAGATTTCAGCATTTCAACCCACACATTACCAATCCCATTCGCATACCATAAAAACCAATCGAATATAAACATTGTATTGTCATAAGCTAACAATCATGTGGGAATATCTAACAGTGAAAAATATCAAGTAAAACTGAGATTTAAGAGTTAGGAAATTGAAATAAAATAGTATCAGAAATCTGGTATCAGTAAAAGCCATTAAACCCATCATTCGAATCCAAATCCCAATCAAAACCTAAACTAACATGTAAACCTAATATAACATAGTTTATACATTATAATTAGGATCTAATTAGCTAATTTAAACACGGATTAAACTAATAAAACTGAATTAAAAACAAGAACAAAATGAACACTGATGCATGCACAGTGCACGCACAGTGCACGCGCGAATTCGTGTCCGACACGACACGAGGGGTCGTGTCACTTGACACATGTGATGTCAATGGTCTCCCCTTAGTGTGTGTCAAATATTTCGTGTCGAGGTGGCGTGTCCGCTGCACAAACGTACCCGAGTAGCAGGGCAGCTACAGTGCCCGCACGCGCGCGTGTGCACTCGCGTGTTCGTGTCCACAATCCGACACGACGCGACACGGAAATCCTACCAGGACTCTAGAAACCTATAAGCAAGGTTAAAACCTAATTTTCTATTAAAATAGTTTCCTAAAAATAAATCGAAATGCCCTTTGGAACATTTCACCAAACACCTATACACATAGACTGATACGTGTCCGATACGGACACGTATCAGACACGAATTCTAGGGTTAGCTACACCTAAAGCTAGGGTAGGCCTAGGGCTTTCTAGATATGAAATAAAATAGCAATTACATGGTGTAGATTTGAATTTACCTATAGGTTGTAAATCCTCAAAAAAAACTCCAAAGCGGGGTGTTCCTCTTGATAGCCAAACTTGTCACGACCCGTACCCGCTTTTTTGGATACAAGACGTATCCAAGCCAGCCTACGCCGCAGAGTCGGCGGTAGAACGCTGTCACGGCCAATAAGCTCAAAATCATAAAATATTTTTATTGCTCATTCACATTTTTGAATTTATTTACAACAGTTACATCATTTAAAATTAAAGAAAAATACAAGAATTACAATTTATGAAATATTACAACTGCTATCTATTTCTAGGTCGACCTCAGCATACCCAAGTCTTCCCAGTGCTAAGAGTGATCGCGGCTAAACCTGAAAAATATTGGTTTCCAGTCAGGAATGGAACAAGTACACAAACCGACGGCAATGCAAAACACAATAGAATTAACAAGACATGAAAATAGCATATAGAATATGAAAGCTAGTAAGAAAACTGATGACATAGATAGAGAAGTAAATAAGAAAAAACTAATAAAAGACATCTATCTAGGTGGTGTGAAATATCTGTTTCGACATGTGAACGGCTAGGGGGTAAATCCGACACCTGCACGTGTCGTGTACAGGTGCTATTGTTCACGAATAGACATCATGGGATAGTTCTGGGTAGTCCACATGTCTACTAAGATATTTTCCCTCCCGACTACTCCGTGTGACGAGCGTGTCAACAAGCAGCAAGATATATGTATAGACATGAAATGAAAAAACTACTATGAATCGGAAAGCAATCAGAAAGTGCACTTGCCTGAGGTCCTTAGCTGGTGAAACCGACAAGCATGTTGGGTCCAGGATAGTCCGATTAGTTTGTGTAGGCATGCATAAATTTGGATTCACAAAAGTGGGAATTTCGATTAGTCACGATTTATGATTTTAATATTGAAGGAAAAAATTGCATAAGTAACTTTTTATATCTATTTTTGGATATTTTATATGGTTTGAAAATATATATATATATATATATATATATATATATATATATATATATATATATATATATATATATATATATATATATATATATAGTTACTTAGTCAAGGCGTCTATTAGGAAGTTTATAAAGAACATATTTATACTCGTTTTAAAGGTCCAAGGTATTTCACCTATATATATTAAGAAAATAGTTTTAATGCATAGAACTATTTACTATTAAGGAAATATAATTTTGTCAAGAATTTGTAACGTATTAATAAACCATCTGGATTATACATATAGATTTATATGACTTATTTTAGGAATTACTTGTATATACATACATGTATAAACATGATAATTTAAATACATTTATATGAAGGCTTATATGCCAATAGAATACTTTATTCCTCCCAGCCTATATATATAGGCCCATAATGAATTTATATAGAAAATAAGTATTAGGCTCAATACTGCATGTAAATATATATAAAATTTATACCTTTAGAAGTATAATTAATATTTGGAATATTAGCCTAACAATAAGAGGCCCAAAACTATATTTATTGCGAGTAGGATTTCTAGAGGAATTAGGATATATGTATATTTTGATTTGTAAACCAACTTAACAATAGATGTAGGGCTGAGCCCAATCAAACTAATCAAAACTAATAAATAAATAACACTGGCCAGCCCAACCTAGTTCTGTTATTGGCTCCCAGCCCAAACAGAGTTTACGTTTTACGTAAAATCAGGTCCAGGTCCAGTCGTACTAGGGTAATTTATATAGTGAACTAGGAAAACTAAAAATTGAATGAATAAAACTCCAGGCCCCAAAGTCTAAGCCCATTAACCCAAGGTGTAAGCCCACCCACTATCTAAGGCTCTCTCAGAAGAAAGAGCCCACAGATGCAATCAGAAAAAGGGGGAGGAATAGTCGAGAGAGAAAGAAAGGACCTGACGGAGCTCGCGCGTGGAGTGCTGGGTTGGCTCTCGTCTGGGTTCTCCGCGTCGCTGAGACGCGGCCGTCTGCTCGAGCTCGCTAGGGTCTCACCGAGGAGTTGGCTCGGCCGACGTTGGTGATGTGGTCGGCTCTCAGGGCCGCGGTGGCTGCTTGTGCTGCTGAGTGCGTCCGGGGAAGGGTTGACCATGGTCGCCCGTCGCATCTGCTGGCGTGGAGCAGCGGACAGGCTACGACCTCGGACGGCGGGGCGATCAGCGCAGGTAAGTGGTGGCGATGGGTGGCGCGGTTCTGTGTATAGGGTGTGGGTGGTAGTTGGCCGCCGGTCGATGGCGATGTTTGTATATGTGATGTAAAACTGGATGAAGGTGTAGACAAGGACACAGATGCACGGATCCGGACACGGTCGATATTATGATCTCTGTTGTGGACACACAGACACAACCGGACACGAATATGTTGGCTGTTTGTTGAAATGGCAAGTCCGTGATGGTGATGGTGATGATGGCGGTGGTATTCTACTGTTGGTGGCGGGGCTTGCCAGGGAGGGGATGGCTCTGTGATGGTGAAGTTGTGATGGGAATGGAAGGGAAGGCCAGGTTTATACATTCTAACGTGGAGAAGCAAGGGGGTTTGCATACATGGGTATATAGGGGAGAGGGCTATATGACTAGTGTATGGATAAGAGGTATAATTCCAGTAGATAAATATTCATTTAAATTAAAAAATCAGAATAATATAACCTCATCAAATTCCTGTATTGATACAAATATTATTTTTAAACTAGCAGTCAGTTCTATCCAACAATTTCAAAGCATACAATTTAAATTCAAATAAATTATTAATTACCAATTAAGGATATTACTAAGTACACCAATTTGTATAATTCGAAACAAATTAAATTACTTATTAGTTTTAAAAATAATATCTATTGTTAGAAAATAATTTAAATCGTCATTTAGTATTGTCAAATAGTTTGAATAGTACGAATTTAAATCCATCTCAATTAAAAGACCAACATAATATTTTAAAAGTAATATTAAATCAACCAAATTTTGAAACTAGATTATCCTACTCTAAATCTAACGGTCCATGATGAAAATTTAAACACTATTCAATATTATCGAAATAAGCTTAATTTAATAAGCAACTATTTTATTGGCAATGCGATGACTAATAAATTTAGATAATCTTAATCCAATTACAGATTAAAGTCATATATTGAAATAATATCTAGTATTTAAAATATTAGATACCAGCAAAACTAATCAGAGTATATTTATATTGCACAATATCTTATTTGAAAATAGTTCAAAGTACTCATGATGTGTTTTAGAAATATTTTTGAAACCAAATATTTTAGGTCTAAAATAACAAACGAAATCTCCGGAAAGTTATTTATGATTTTTCAAACCATCTATTTAACTAGTTTTCGAAATACATTATAATAGCAAAAATGATACGTTTCAAGAATTTTTTTTAATTATGATAAAATAAAAATTAAAACATATTAAAATTTTGGGAAGGAGAATTACAAAACTTCCCCAAATTGTCCAAACTCTAAAATATTCTTCCACAACAGTAAGAACAGATGAATTAGAACCTATTGCAATTTGTTTGGGTGGAAAAGGAATTAAATATGAATTTCTATGAATTAAAGAAGATGGAGACTAACCTCTTTCTAAAACTTTGCAAATAATTCTAAGGAGTCTAGCCCTAATTTCTAGGAGCATTAAATAGAGGGGGGGAGACCTTAGTGGCCGGCCATGGGTGTATTGGGCTAGGGTTAGGGTTCCAATATTGATTTATGGGCTTCCATGGGCCAAAATCACTAATCATGACTTGTGAAATCACAAGCCATTCCCTAATCAATTCAAATCCTAATTTTCCCAAAATAAATCTAATTGGTTAATTATCACTAACTTAGGTCAAGCTAGGGTTTCATAACCTAACCAAGTAGTCATGACCTAGGTTAGCCTCTAGGACAGTCTCCTAAGTCAACATTAGTCAAAGTCAAAACTAGCACCAAATCAATTATACTAAAAATCACTAAAAATTCTAGTAATTATAATTAGTAATAATAATAACCAAAATAATTCCAAAATTTTAAAAATGACCAAAATACCCTCAAGCTAGAAAAGTGGTAGTGACAAATCTACCCTCCTTAAAATAATTTCGTCCTCGAAATTAAAGGCGAAACTAAACTGCTGAAAAGGATAGAAAAGTATACCTCAAGGTCCAAAAAGATAGGGGTACCGCTCGTGCATCTCATCCTCCTGCTCCTAGGTAGACTCTCCTGGAGAATAATGCCTCCATGCGACGCGTACCAAGGGTATCACCTGGTTCCTCAGAACCTTCTCCCGACGATCCAGAATCTCCACAGGCTGCTCTGGATAACTGAGAGTAGGTCCAACCTCAATCTCCGAATGATCGAGCACATGGCTAGGGTCAGCCACGTACCGTCTCAACTGTGATACGTGGAATACGTTGTGAACTTCCACTGGTACAGGTGGCAAGTCTAGCCGGTATGCTACGTCATCGACTCTCCCGCTGATAACGAAAGGGCCGATGAAGCGCGGGCTAAGCTTCCCACCTCCACCAAAACGTATCGTACCATGAGTCGGAGATATCCGCAGAAAACTATATCTCTAACCTAATCACAAGCAAGGTCTCAAGTTACTAAAAATAAAACACGATCAATCAAACAAACAAAAGAAACAACCTACTTCTAATCTTGTCTCTAAATCTATACCTCAAACTCCAACGGCCTCCGGTGCCTATCGGTCCAGTACCGATGTCTGTCCTGTACCACGCAAAGTCTGTCCCTAATGAGCTTCACCTTCTCGGCTGCGTCAACAACCATCTCTGGTCCTAGTAAAGTTCGCTCTCCAACATCATCCCAAGATAAGGGGGTACGACACCTACGCCCGTATAGAGCCTCAATCGGTAACTCTCAATGCTGGCCTGATAACTATTGTTGTAAGCAAACTCCACCAAATATAGATGATCCTCCCAGGAACCTCCAAAATTTAGGACGCACATCCGCAGCATATCCTCAAGTGTCTGAATAGTCCTCTCTGACTGTCCGTCTGTCTGGGGGTGGTATGCAGTACTAAACTTGAGCTGAGTGCCCAAACTAGTCTGCAGACTCCTCCAGAAATGGAAAGTAAAGCGACTATCCCGATCTGAGACAATGCTAACGGGAACTCCGTGAATCCTGACTATCTGCCTCATATACAACTCCGCAAGCCTCTCTGTAGATGTACCCACCTTGAAGGGCAAGAAGTGGGTCGATTTGGTCAACCTGTCAACGATGACCCAAATCGCGTCTTTCCCTCATGGTGTACGCGGCAACCCAGATACAAAATCCATGGTAATATATTTCCACTTCCACTCTGGAATGGGCAACGGCTGCAATAATCCTCCGGGCCTCTGCCTCTCTGCCTTGACCTGCTGACAGACAAGCATCTAGCTACGAAGTGGGCTACCTCCCGCTTCATCCCGTACCACTAGACATGTTCTCGCAGATCCCTGTACATCTTGTTGGTACCAGGATGTATAGAGTACTGCGATCTGTGAGCCTCCTGCATGATCTGCTCTCTGAGCTCCCCGCTAGGCACACATAACCTAGAACCGTACCTCAAGGCACCATCCTCTGCAAGTAAAAACTCACCATCCATTAACCCTGTACGAACCTGCTCTCGGATACACCGCAGAGCCACATCCTCGAACTGCGTCGCCTTGATCCTATCCATCAAGTCCGACTATATCTGAAGGCCCCATAACTGCATCTGCACTCCGGGCACATTCACCTCAATCCCAAGGCTCTCCAAGTCTGTAAGCAAGTGCCGATCCAAAGTCAAACACATGGCTGTCGGATGCCTACTCAAGGCATCGGCAACCACGTTGGCCTTCCCCTGGTGATACTGAAGTTAGATGTCAAAGTCCTTCATCAACTCTAGCCATCTGTGCTGCCTCCTGTTGAGCTCTTTCTGTGTAAACACATACTTCAAGCTCTTGTGATCTGTAAAAATCTTCACCCTCTTGCCATACAGATAGTGCTTCTACAACTTCAGAGCAAAAATCACCGCTGCCAGCTCCAGGTCATGGGTAGGGTAGTTCTTCTCATGGAGACGTAATTTCCTGGACGTATAGGCAATCACCTTTCCATGCTGCTGTAAGACACAACCCAGCCCCTTCCCTGAAGCATCACTATAAATAGTGAATTCACCCGATCCTGAAGGCAATGTCAGAATCGGAGCTGTCGTAAGCCGCTTCTTCAACTCATCAAAAGCTGTCTGACACTCCTCTGACCAAACATACTCAGCATCCTTCCGGGTCAACCGAGTCAACGGCTCTGCAACCCGGAAGAAATTCTGCACAAATCTTCTATAATATCCTGCCAGCCCCAGGAAACTCCTAATCTCTGCCACTGAAGTCGGCGCTGTCCAAGCCTCAACTGCTGTGATCTTCTTTGGGTCCACTGAGATACCATCTCCAGTCACCACATGACCCAAAAGTCAACCCTGTCTAGGAAGAACTCGCACTTCGAGAGCTTTTCATACAATCTCTTCCTCCTGAGTGTCTCTAGCACCACTCTCAAGTGCTCCTCGTGCTCTTCCTCTGTCTTGGAATATACTAAGATATCATCAAAGAACACTACCACAAACTTGTCCAAGTACTGGTGGAACACCTTGTTCATAAGGTTCATAAATACTGCTGGTGCATTGGTCAGCCCAAACGGCATAACCAAAAACTCAAACTGCCCGTACCGTGTCCTAAAAACGGTCTTGGGAATATTCTCCCCCTTCACCTTCACCTGGTGATAACCTGACCTCAAATCAATCTTGGAGAACACCCGAGCGCCGCTCAACTGATCAAAGAGATCATCTATCCACGACAGTGGGTATCTGTTCTTAATTGTCAGGTTGTTGAGTGCCCTGTAGTCGATACACATCCGTACCGACCCATCCTTCTTGGGTACGAAGAGTACTAGTGCACCCCAAGGTGAAGAACTCGATCGGATGAAGCCCTTGTCCTGCAGCTCATCCACCTGCTTCTTCAGCTCCACCAATTTACTGTTGTTTACTCGATAGACATGCTGAGAAATCGGTTCCGCGCCGGAAACCAAGTCTATCGAGAACTCTACATCCCTGTCCGGTGGAAGCCCTGGCAACTCCTCTGGAAATACGTCCATAAACTCGGCGATCAAGGGATGCGGAGCCACCTGCTCCTCAACTAAAGCTCCACAGAAGACTCCGCCGTCTTGCTCTGCCTGTTGCCGGGTGTACTCAAACTCTGGCTCTCCTGGCGCCCCAAACAAAACTCTACCCCCTCGGCAATCAATGCGGGCGTGGTGTCTACTCAGCCAGTCCATACCTAATACAATATCGTAGTTCGGTAGTAGCATGACGAGTAGACTCACTCCTAACTCTCGGCCTTCCAATATGATGCTCCGTCCTCTGCAAACATCACTCACGAGTATGACCCCACCCTCGGTCGTGATCTTGCAGGTCCTAGGCAATGGTTCAGAAACCAGACTGTGTCTAATAGCATACGATATTGACACAAAGCTGTAGGAAGCCCCGGAATCAAAGAGTGCAAATGTTGGAAGGGAGTCGAGAAGAACCGAACCTGCTATCAGCTCTTCGATGGCCTCTGTTGGCCCATTGGTCATATGGTCAAACTAATTTTAATAATTGATCAAACTCTGTCTGGATATATGAAGCTAGTCAGGATGTATCGGACTCTTGGACATGAACAAGAACAGCTATCTATACAGTTCAAGACCGAAGTAATGTTTACCTGTTCGAGTCTGTATTTCTTTAAGCAATGTATTTTTCATTTTTTTGAGTCTAGGAATACGTTGTACACCGAGTCGTACTGACAAATAAGCTATTCTAAAATGTTTTCAAAATACTTTTAAAATGTCCTTTGTTTTGAAAAACATTCTTTTAAACAAAAGCTTCAAAAAGGTTTTCAAAAATCCCCAAAAATTATTTTTAAAAACCTAACCTAACCCTGACAGAACTCGGCCAGAGTTCGGCCAGAGTTCGGCCAGAGTTCGGTTGGTAGCCGTTTTGATTTTTGAATTCTCTGGAACTTGGTCCTCCTGCAGTTGCGGATTTGACTGAGATTTCCTCATCGAGTTCTGCCCGAATTCTGCCAGAATTCTGCCAGAATTCTGTCTTTAGAATTCCTATAAATAGAGAAGGATTTCGATCATTTCAACTCACTCATTCACTTTCAATCTTCTCTCTATCTAAAGCTTTCAGTCTTCCAAAGAGTTTTCTTGAGCTTTAAATTTCAGATCCCAAGCCAATTACAATCCTCTAGTCGATTTGCCAGTGCGGTGTGGTCTAGAAGTTTTTGAGAGATTGTAATCAGAAGGCTTGATTGAAGAATACCTCTTCACATTTGAAGTTGGACGAGTTCTTCGTATCAAAGCTCGCGTTGTAGAAGTTGCAAGGACTTCGTAAGAAAACTTACAATTTTTCCAATAGTGGATTCAACTGGTAGCAAGAGTTCTACCGACTGGATTAGTCCTCAACAGAGAAAAACCAGTATACATCGCTGTCTTTGCGTTTGCTTTCTTATCTCTGCCTTTATTTTACTTAGTTGTGATTATTATTCTGTGATCTTGCTGGTAACATTTTTTTAATTAGCAATATTCCGCTGCCTACTCTATTCACCTCCCTCTAGAGTATTGTGCTTTACGATTTCGTTCCTACAATTGGTATCAGAGCGGGTGTTACAGGTAAAGCAAGGTAACATTGTAATTATTTATTCATTTAATTAATTATTATATAGATCACAGCACAACACATGGCAACTGTGAAATTCATAAGTGAAGGCCAGGTCACAAACAAACCTCCACTGTTTGATGGTACGAACTATACCTATTGGAAAACACGGATGAGTTTCTTCTTGAAATCTCTTGACTTTGATTTATGGTCTATTGTTATTGATGGCTATCAAAAGCCACCTCGTATAAATGTTGATGGAGTTTTAGTTGAAAAACCCCATAGCAGATATACAGAGGAGGAAAAGAAAAAGGTCAGTCTTGACGCACGTACTATTAATGCTCTATTTTGTGCTTTAGACAGAACTGAATTTAACAGGGTGTCTATCTGTACAACGGCTAATGAAGTATAGAATCTACTTGAAGTCACACATGAAGGCACGACTCAAGTCAAAGAATCAAAAGTTAGCAGACTTACTCAAGAGTATGAGGTGTTCAAGATGAAGCCCAACGAAACAGTTACTCAAATGTTCGAAAGATTCTTGGATATTGTAAATCCTTTGTCCTCCCTAGGCAAAGAGTACAGTAACCATGAAAAGATTCGCAAACTCCTGCGAGCACTTACCAAGAACTAGATTCCGATGGCTACTACAATCATTGAAGGGAACGACCTCACAACTATGTCCCTCGAAGTACTCATGGGTAAGCTACTCACTCATGAACTGGAGCTACAAGATTTTGAAGAGCCTGCACCAAAGGAGAAGACGATCGCTTTCAAGGCTCAGCACAGAAAAGCTGCTGAAGGTGACTCAGACAGCAGTGAATCTGATGGTGAAGATCAAGCACTCCTAGCAAGAAAATTCAAAAGATTCATGAGATATGAGAAGAGAGCCAAATAAAACAACAGCAGCAACAACTGGTATCAAGATGATGCTGTCTGCTACGGCTGCAAGAAGAAGGGACACATAAAGAAGGATTGTCCTACAAACTCATCATCAAGCAAGAAGAGCAACAGGTATAAAAAAGGGAACCTGAAAAGATCAACATCTAGGAGATATGCCAATACCAGCATATGGCATGAAAGTGAAGCCAGCGACTCAGAAGACGAACAATCAGAAGATACTACAAACGTATGCTTTATGGCATCCGATCAGGTACCTACTGAACCTGTAGTTGATACTTATGATGACTTTACCTTTGAGCAATTAGGAGATGCCTTCAGTGAAATGATGACTGATTACAGGAAACTGCGTAGCAAGTATCAGACCTCTAAGAAGGTACTCAAAGAGTACAAAGGTGAAATAGGTAGACTTACCGACCTACTAGCTGAGGTTAGAGATAATGTTAGTGAGTCTGGTGAGCTTTCTTCAATAAAGCTCTTATTACACGAGACTACCAAGTCATCTGAAGAGAAAGACAAAGTTATTGACCAACTCAAGGAAGTACTTTCTAAAGAGAAGAAAAGTCTTCAAAGTGCACAAATCAGAATGGAAACACTCACTTCTGATTATACTAAGTTGTATGACACTTCCAAAAGATTGGAAATTAGGTTAGGAAAACAGCCTGAGCCTGCTGCTTCCTATCCTAACACGTGTCACTTACCGAAAAATTGGAACATTTCCAAGCCAAACACTGTCAGACCTAACCCTATCAAACCTTTACCCCAAAAGGTTAAGCCCAAACAGGATTATAGGCATGCTTTCTTCTATACTAGAAAACCTAAACCTACCAACCATGCACACCACTCAGCTTTCAACACTCGACATATACAATGTCATTATTGTGGCCTCATTGGTCATATTTTATCTGCATGTAGAATCAGAAAGCTTGTTGATTTAAATATTTATGCTTGGATACCAAAAGCTAACATTTCAGGACCCTACAAGAAATAGGTACCAAAAGTTTCATCTGCAAACTATTTTGTAGGTGGAACACCTTTCACATGCTAGAAGCAAATGGATCCTCGACAGCGGTTGCTCACGGCATATGACCGGTGACGCTACACTATTTGCAACACTGTCGAAGAAAAAGAAGGAAGGCTATGTTTCCTTCGGAAAATAACTTGAAAGGGTATATTATTGGTATCGATGATGTTGGTAAGTCTCTCTATCCTGTGATTAAGGATGTCTGTCTGGTTATCGAGTTGAAACATAATCTACTCAGCGTAAGTCATCTAGCTGATCATGGTTATGGCATCAACTTTGGCAAAGACAAATGTATTATAGTTGATAGCTCAACTGGTAATACTATCTTTAAAGGTATCAGGGAAGACAACATATATGTTTTCTATTTGTTGGAAGAAACTAACATTTCAGGTAGATGCTTAATGGCTAAAAGCGATGAGAGTCATCTGTGGCATATGAGACTCGGTCACGCAAATATGGACACAATATCAAGATTATCCACAAAGAAGCTAGTACGCGGTTTATCGGATATTACATTCAAGAAGGATTCGGTATGCAGCCAATGTGAAAAGAACAAAGCTACCAGATCCACATTCAAGTCAGTAAATGCAGTATGTACTACTAGACCTCTACAATAGCTTCATATGGACTTATTTAGTCCTAGCAGAGTTGCTAGCCTCGGAGGTAAGCTTTATGCTTTCGTAATTGTAGATGATTTCTCTAGATACACGTGGGTATACTTCTTGACACGCAAGAATGATGCATTATCCGAATTTGTCGCCTTTTGCAAAAAAAGTTCAGAATGAAAAAGGTTACATGATCACTCGTATTAGAAGCGATCATGGAGGCAAATTCGAGAATGCAGAGTTTGAGCATTTTTGTGACACACACGGTTTTGTACACGAGTTCTCCTGCCTAGGACTCCACAACAAAATGAAGTTATGGAACGTAAGAACAGAACTCTATCCGAAATGGCCAGAGTGATGTTAAACCAGTTTAGTCTACCCAAATATTTCTGGGCTGAAGCTGTCAATACAGCTTGCTTTGTTCTCAATAGAGTTCTAATTCGACCCAAATCGAAGAAGACTCCATTTGAGTTATGGTTTGATAGAATTCCATCTGTTTCATATTTTAGAATATTTGGTTGTAAATGCTTTATTCTTAATACTAAAGAAAATTTGGGAAAGTTTGACGAAAAGGCCGATGAAGGTATATTTTTAGGTTATGCGGCCAAGAGCAAAGGATACAGAGTCTTCAACAAACGAACCATGATCATCGAAGAGTCAATCAACGTCACTTTTGATGAACTGAATCAAATGACTATCGATGACAATGACGAAGATCCAACTGTACCAAGCTCAACAACAGCTGATTCTCAACCAAGCTCGGTACTAGCTGGTCCTCCTAGAGAATATCCAGGAACCAGCTACCTTCAGAGTCTGCCGAAAAGATTAAAATTTATAGCTGATCATCCAAAGGATTTGGTAATTGGTGACATTACCAAAGGTGTAAGTACTCGTACATCCAGTAGAGATATTGTTTCTAGTGTTACATTTATTTCACAGCTAGAACCCAAAACTATTGATGAAGCATGTAGTGATAGTTTATTGGATGGATGCTATGCAAGAGGAATTAAACCAATTTGAACGAAATCAAGTTTGGGAACTTGTTTCCAAGCCTATTGATCGTTCGGTCATTGGCACCCGTTGGGTATTTCGAAATAAACTAAATGAGAATAGTTTAGTGACTCGTAATAAGGCTCGACTCGTAGCTCAAGGATACAATCAAGAAGAAGGTATCGACTACGATGAGACTTATGCCCCAGTTGCGAGATTAGAATCCATTCGCATGTTATGTGCATTTGCATATTTTCATAATTTCAAATTATTTCAAATGGATATCAAGAGTGCATTTTTAAATGGTTTTATAAAAGAAGAAATTTTTGTAGCACAACCTCGAGGTTTCACAGATTTTAAAAACCCTGATCATGTTTTCAAGTTGAAGAAAGCTTTATACGGTTTGAAACAAGCCCCTCGTGCTTGGTATGATCGTCTAAGCTCTTTTCTACTTGACAACAGTTTTTCAAAAGGCAAGGTTGACACTACACTTTTTATTAAGTCCTTTAATGGTAAGCTTCTTTTAATACAAGTCTATGTAGATGATATCATATTTGGATCTACTGATGAATCTCTGTGTCAAGAATTTTCTAAGTATATGCAGAATGAGTTTGAGATGAGCATGATAGGAGAGCTGAAATTCTTTCTCGGACTGCAAATCAAACAAACTGACAATGGGACGTTCATAAATCAAGCCAAGTACACAAAAGATTTGCTAAAGAAGTTCGATCTGGACAATGTCAAACCTATTGGCACTCCGATGGCAACTTCAACAAAGCTTGATATTGATGAACAAGGCAAGTCGGTCGACACACGTAAGTATCGATGTATGATCGGTAGTTTACTTTATTTAACTGCTAGTCGTCCAGATATTATGTTTAGTGTTTGCCTATGTGCACGTTTTCAAGCTAATCCAAAGGAATCACATCTGTGTGCAGTTAAGCGTATCTTTCGATACCTTAAGGGCACTTCTTCTGTTGGCTTGTGGTATCCCAAAACTAAGTCCTTTGACCTTACTGGTTATTCGGATGCATATTTTTCTGGATGCAAAGTTGATAGAAAAAGTACCAGTGGCACATGTCATTTCTTAGGCAAAGCTTTAGTCTCATGGTTTAGTAAAAAGCAAAATTCTGTAGCCCTATCAACAACAGAGGTTGAGTATATCGCCGCAGGACGTTGTTGTGCTCAGATTTTGTGGATGAAACAAACCTTGGAAGACTATGATTTATTTTATACACATATTCCCATTTTCTGTGATAACATGAGCACTATTAATTTGACTAAGAATCCTGTATGTCATTCTCGTACTAAACATATCGAGATTAGACATCATTTTCTTAGAGATCATCATCAAAATGGAGATATTGACCTTATATACATAGATACTGAGAATCAATTAGCTGACATTTTTACAAAACCTCTAGCAGAAGATCGTTTCAATTATTTACGTCAAGAATTAGGAATTTTGGACGTCAATAATATTAATTAATTTTTTTTTATGATTATATTTCAAATACGCAAAAACTGAGTTAGAGACAAGCCAATAAAGAGTCTGTCTGTCACCACAACTACGGTTGAAGCGAAGCGGTACTTAAGAGTTCCCCGGTGAACCTCCGCCAGCTGGGACAGTACTCCTACAGCTAATCTGAAATAGTCACTGTGTAATGATATTTAATCTATAAAATAATATTAATTATGTTAATTGAAGGTCAAAATTACTAATCTTTGAATTAAATATTTAAAATGAGCCAATGAAAAAGAAAGTATTTCAAACCAAACCCAGGCGAATTCGGCCAGACTTCGGACCGAATTCGGCCCTAGTTCGGTTGAGGGTGTCAGGTTATATATACCAGAACCCGAGAGCCTTTCTTCCTCATTGCTTCTAAACTACATCATAACCAGCAACAGCAGCCACGAAGGAGCCCCGAACCCTAGTTCTTCACCACCCTCTATCTTCTAATCCAAGTGGTGAAATCAATCCAAACTTTGGATTCGTGCGGAGTTCGTCGTTCTCTTCGACATACTTTAATTTTGGGAGGTATAACTCCATCTTTCTCCACTTTTTAATTAGTGCATATTTACTTCTATTTGTACAAATGGCACATAAAGGATTTAACCCCTTTAAGAGGAAGAAGACAACCAACCCAACTGAGGAAGGTTCATCTTCGGATCTACCCACTAATTCCCTATTTTTGCCAGTCCAATCTAGCGACGGCGCGTTCGACGGATTTTACTTTCAAACCCTAGACCAAGCCTTACTGTGGTATGGAGACTTCTCCATGAGATCCATATGCACAGGCGTACCCATCAAATGGACTGTATTTCCTGATCATCGCCATTTCTTTGAGACATTAGGGTTACAGCATTTTGTTAACTCTGTTTTCCCGTAGCAACTAATGCCATTAGACTGTTTTACTGCAATATCATATTAAACACTTTTGATGTAAGAACACGTGTTGGAGGATTAGATATTAATTTCAATGATGTTCTCTTAGCGGAGATCCTTGGTATTCCTAACGAAGGTGAACCGCTTGTTGACATCACTGAGTTTGATTTCCCCGAAGGCACGACACTTACCAGTTTCAAAGCTGAACTTTGTGCACCTGATAGAGTTCGCTTTGGAAAGTTCAAGGCAAACAACCTAAACTTGTTTAATTATGAATTGCACCGTATCATTTATTCTACTCTCCTTCCAAAGTCTACTTCGAAGGATGATGTCATGTCTCTTGAATTATCTGCTATGTATCACATTCTTAAGGGGATTCCATTTTCTATCCCTAAGACCATTATTCAGATGATGGGACGTTGTCGTGCAAGAGATAGAAATCTCTCTTATGTGATGATTCTCCCACGCATCTTCCAGCGTTTCGACATTGACTTATCTACTTGTGCTCAAGACCCTGAGCCTAAGGTTCTTAAGTTATCTCGTCGCAGTATGACTGCATCTGTTCCTCCTCCTGCTCCTGCTACTGCTCCACCTCCTCTACCTTCTCAGCAGTATGCTATGACTTTTGAGGGCATACACCAGCACCTTTCAGATTTGTACGCCTACATGACGGACATGGCTCGCAAACGTGAGTTCCGTGCCGTCACCCGTTATCAGGCGATTGTAAACTCATTAGCTGATCTTCGTTTCGCCCAGACTGGACATTCAGCCGGTTCCATCCCTAGAGATCCAGCTTTCTCTGGTTACCGCTGTGAGGATGAGGCTGTTCATGCCTACTTCCAGCCCGGTAACGCATATGATTGGTACCGTTCTGACCGTGCTCCTCCTCGTGATTATGTTCGTAATTTTTATACTGGCGCTCCTCCTCACCTTTCTGGAGCGGGCACCTCTGCAGCTGGTCCTTCTGGACATGCTGGTCATCATACTGATGATGATGATGATGATGATGAGGAGTTGTGATATGTTAGGTGATATGAGACTTAGATATTATCTCCTGTATACTTGGAAATGCTCCGACATTCCAAGTTCTTCTATTTTCAGACTTTATTATCAGTATTTTTGAGGACTTGTACTGGATTTGTTTTATTTGATGTCATCTGAACATCTTTTCATCTTTATGGATTTCGTAGTTTATGGTTCACATCAGTTTATTTACTTAGCATCTTTTTATGCTTTCATAACTGCCTGTGATATAATTCTTTGTTTATTATAAACTGCTTGAGTACAAATACATGCCTGTGATGTCATTCAAATTTTCTTTACTATCATTTATCATGTGTATTTTCTTGTGTTTCTTCATTGTTTGTTATTTATGCATTGATTACGGGGGAGTTTTTCCTCTTTTGCAATTATTTTGCTAAATGACAACGAGGGAGAAAAATAAAGATCTAACATTTCTTTTGAGAAAATGTAGGACATGAACTATTTTTGATTTTATTTCAAGCTTAAATGTTATATCATTCATAGTTTGTCAATTATCAAAATGGGGAAGATTGTTGGCCCATTGGTCATATGGTCAAACTGATTTTAATAATTGATCAAACTCTGTCTGGATATATGAAGCTAGTCAGGATGTATCGGACTCTTGGACATGAACAAGAACAGCTATCTACACAGTTCAAGACCGAAGCAATGTTTGCCTGTTCGAGTCTGTATTTCTTTAAGCAATGTATTTTTCATTTTATTGAGTCCAGGAATACGTTATACACCGAGTCGTACTGGCAAATAGGCTATTCTAAAATATTTTCAAAATACTTTTAAAATGTCCTTTGTTTGAAAAACATTCTTTAAACAAAAGCTTCAAAAAGGTTTTCAAAAAGGTTTTCAAAAATCCCCAAAAATTGTTTTTAAAAACCTAACCTAACCCTGACAGAACTCGGCAGAGTTCGGCCAGAGTTCGGTTGGTAGCCATTTTGATTTTTGAATTCTCTGGAACTTGGTCCTCCTGTAGTTGCGGATTTGACCGAGATTTCCTCATCGAGTTCTGCCCGAATTCTTCCAGAATTCTATCTTTGGAATTCCTATAAATAGAGAAGGATTTCGATCATTTCAACTCACTCATTCACTTTCAATCTTCTCTCTATCTAAAGCTTTCAGTCTTCCAAAGAGTTTTCTTGAGCTTTAAATTTCAGATCCCAAGCCAATTACAATTCTCTAGTCGATTTGCCAGTGCGGTGCGGTCTAGAAGTTTCTGAGAGATTGTAATCAGAAGGCTTGATTGAAGAATACCTCTTCACATTTGAAGTTGGACGAGTTCTTCGTATCAAAGCTTGCGTTGTAGAAGTTGCAAGGAATTCGTAAGAAAACTTGCGATTTTTCCAATAGTGGATTCAACTGGTAGCAAGAGTTCTACCGACTGGATTTGTCCTCAACAGAGGAAAACCAGTATACATCGCTGTCTTTGCGTTTGCTTTCTTATCTCTGCCTTTACTTAGTTATGATTATTATTCTGTGATCTTGCTGCTAATATTTTTTTAATTAACAATATTCCGCTGCCTACTCTATTCACCCCCCTCTAGAGTATTGTGCTTTACGATTTCGTTCCTACAGCCTCTGCATCCTCAGCCGCCATGGCGAAAGCTCGCCCCTGCTGTCCACCTCGTGCCTGCTGCTGCTGCTGATGGAACCTCTGCTGCTGGGTCTGCAACGGCCACTTCGGCTGACCTGCTGGAGCCTTGGCTGCCCCAGCTCCTCTTGGTATCGGACGTATCGATGCAACTGGACACTCTCGCATCTGGTGGTCCGTCGAACCACATATCAAGCATCTGCCAAGTCTCTTCCTGCACTCCTCCTACTTGTGCCCAGGCTTCTTGCAGAAAGTACAACTGATAGCCTGCTGCTTGGGTGCCTGCTGCCCTCTCTGCTGCTGATGCTGCACCTGCTGAAAAGGTGCACGACCCTGCTGCTGATGCTGCTGAACTGGCCTCTGCTGCTGAAAGTGCTGCTGTAAGTGAGGCCTCTTGGCCTGTCCCTGACTGCTGCTACCACCCTGGAAGTCACGACCCCTCTTCTGCTTCAGCCCTAGGTCGTCTTCCGCCGCCATAGCCCCAGAAAATATCTCAGCAAATGTAGCGTTCCGATCGCTCTTAGTCAACGACCGAACCTCTCTAATCAAGCCCCAGCGAAACTTCTTCGCCTTCGTCTTCTCTGTCAAGTCATCTATAAATGGGCCAGTCTACAAAACTCTCTAGCATACTCAGCTACCGTCTGGTTCCCCTGAACCAGACCCTCGAACTGTGCCTCGATACCTCCCAAGGCCACCTCAGGAAATAACTGCTCCTTAAACAGCTCCTTGAACTGGGCCCAAGTCTGGCCCTTAACTCCCACCCTAGGATCTTCCTGATACCACGCACTGGCTAAGTCCTGCATCTGGCTGCCCGCCGCCTCGATCTGGAGTCGATCAGGTATCTCCGCCAGTCGGAAGATCTCCTCGATATGCTCTATCCAGTCATCTGTAATATGGATGCCCTCTGTGCCGGAGAACTCCCGAGGGTACATCTTCTGGAAGTCCTGAATGTCCTTCTCCCTCCGACGGGGCTGCTGCTGGGCCTCCTGAGCAGTAATCATCTCGACTGTAGTACGAACTAGCTGGTGTGCCTCATCGATCCCCTGACGGAAATCGGTAGTCTGCCTCGTCTGTTGTTGCTGGTGGGACTCCAGAATCCTCTCCACGAAGGAGAAAAGATGTGCAACATCTACCATCCCCGTAGCGGAGGTTGCTGCGGTGGAAGGATGTCAGGAATCACAATGCTCGGCCTCCTGACTGGTGGAGGTGCTCCTCCAAAAGTGGCAGAAACACCGACTCCTGAGGGCTGCACTGGCCATGTGGCACGGAAGCTGGCTGCTGCAGAGGTCGAGAGGTGCTAGACCCCTCTCCAGCGTCTCCTAGTCCAGGGCGATGCGATCTCGTCTCAACATCCTGGAGACACAGATCAAACAAGAAGCAATTACTGAGAATGAGTCGATATATCAAAGGAGGACAGTTTAAAATTTCTAAGGAAGACAATAAGCAGCAAAGTAGATATACGAAATCTGATAAGGAGTTTTTCTAGTGTGATTGAGTACCTTCAAAAATATACTAATTCCTATTGCAGGCTGCAGCGATATTCTAGTTCGAATACCACTACATTTCCAACCTAGACTGCATGGGCCACCACTAAAAATGTGTCACGACCCGCACCCTAGAGTAAGGACACGAGACGTGGGTACGTCCAGCCTACGCCGCAGTGTCGGCGGTAGAATGCTGTCTTAGTTCACAACATCTAACGGTTTAAGGTAATAAGCAGTTATACTCCCCGAATGGGGGTGACATAACAGAATATATCTCAATCACAACTAAGGTAGAACATGATAAAGATAGATAGATAAATATCCAGGAATGAAAACACAGAAATACAATCCAGAATTCTAAGTGTCTAAAATAATACATATCCCAAAATATCTCAGAAACTATATCAGTGATCCAGAAAAGTAAAGACATCCTAATCTAAAGGAGTGTCGTCAACTGTTAGTGGGTCCTACTGCTGGTCCAAGTCCGGACACTCATCTAGTGTAGCACTGTAGTAGGTAGGCAGAACGCCTCAGCCTCGTCCTCTGTAATATTTCAATAGGTCTAGTCAGGACAGGAACGAGCACAGTACATCTCAACAAATCATAGCAGGTTAGGGTATATAATCATGCTAGAGAGTAAGATACAAGAAACTGAAAGAATAACATAATAAAAAGGAAGACTGTAAATAAATAGCTACAGTATATAGAGAACTAACAGTCTAGTGATTCAGAGCACAAAATAGTTATGTAAACGGCATGATGTTGTACACGAGTAATCTAAAGAGGTTGTACACGAGTAATCTACTGGATTGATTACATAACCACTTCTACTCCCCCACCCCAATCAATACACAAGGATCTAGCTAAGTTATGTTATTGCACATGAAGTATAGTCGCACACGAGATCATGTGAATACATGAATACATACGATTTCACACGATTTGTACACGAATGTCACGAATACAAGGAGTACACGATGCTCATGATAAAGTACCCGAACACGAATACCCGATGTATCCGCTAAGGGGATAACATCGCACAACAAGATCCATATAGTACTAATTCGTGTTTCCAACGTGTTAGCATCATGTAAAGTAATCTAAAGTAGGAAATATACTCCTAATGCAGGATATGAAATGATCAGAGAATGTACTCGCTGTATCCTGAGAATCTGAGGAATATCTACTATCCGAGGAGTGGTGCCTGTCTCCTATAGAACAGTACAAGTCACTATGAGTCTACAATGATAATAAGATACAAGTCAATGCATTCTACATGAATCTAGGTCAATCTAGGCCAAAGTCAACTCTTGGTCAACTCTGGTCAACCCTAGAAGTCAAACTAGGTTAATCTAGTCAAACCTAAGTCAAACAAGTCTATACTAGTCTAACTAGTCTATTCTAGGTCTAACAAGA
>JANAVB010033017.1:29929588-29957088 GCA_029216955.1 Iris pallida
CCACAACTACGGTTGAAGCGAAGCGGTACTTAAGAGTTCCCCGGTGAACCTCCGCCAGCTGGGACAGTACTCCTACAGCTAATCTGAAACAGTCGCTGTGTAATGATATTTAATCTATAAAATAATATTAATTATGTTAATTGAAGGTCAAAATTACTAATCTTTGAATTAAACATTTGAAATGAGCCAATGAAAAAGAAAGTATTTCAAACCAAACCCAGGCGAATTCGGCCAGACTTCGGACCGAATTCGGCCCTAGTTCGGTTGAGGGTGTCAGGTTATATATACCAGAACCCGAGAGCCTTTCTTCCTCATTGCTTCTAAAGTACATCATAACCAGCAACAGCAGCCGCGAAGGAGCCCCGAACCCTAGTTCTTCACCACCCTCTATCTTCTAATCCAAGTGGTGAAATTAATCCAAACTTTGGATTCGTGCAGAGTTCGTCGTTATCTTCGATATACTTTAATTTCGGGAGTTATAACTCCATCTTTCTCCACTTTTCAATTAGTGCATATTTACTTCTATTTGTACAAATGGCACCTAAAGGATTTAACCCCTTTAAGAGGAAGAAGACAACCAACCCAACTGAGGAAGGTTCATCTTCGGATCCACCCACTAATTCCCTATTTTCGCCAGTCCAATCTAGCGACGGCACGTTCGATGGATTTTACTTTCAAACCCTAGACCAAGCCTTACTGTGGTATGGAGACTTCTCCATGAGATCTATATGCACAGGCGCACCCATCAAATGGACTGTATTTCCTGATCATCGCCATTTCTTTGAGGCATTAGGGTTACAGCATTTTGTTAAACTCTGTTTTTCTGTAGCAACTAATGCCATTAGACTGTTTTACTGCAATATCATATTAAACTCTTTTGATGTAAGCACACGTGTTGGAGGATTAGATATCAATTTCAATGATGTTCTCTTAGCGGAGATCCTTGGTATTCCCAACGAAGGTGAACCGCTTGTTGACATCACTGAGTTTGATTTCCCCGAAGGCACAACACTTACCAGTTTCAAAGCTGAACTTTGTGCACCTGATAGAGTTCGCTCTGGAAAGTTTAAGGCAAACAACCTAAACTTGTTTAATTATGAATTGCACCGTATCATTTATTCTACTCTCCTTCCAAAGTCTACTTCGAAGGATGATGTCACGTCTCTTGAATTATCTGCTATGTATCACATTCTTAAGGGGATTCCATTTTCTATCCCTAAGACCATTATTCAGATGATGGGACATTGTCGTGCAAGAGATAGAAATCTCTCTTATGCGATGATTCTTCCACGCATCTTCCAGCGTTTCGACATTGACTTATCTACTTGTGCTCAAGACCCTGAGCCCAAGGTTCTTAAGTTATCTCGTCGCAGTATGACTGCATCTGCTCCTCCTTCTGCTCCTGCTACTGCTCCACCTCCTCTACCTTCTCAGCAGTATGCTATGACTTTTGAGGGCATACACCAGCACCTTTCAGATTTACACGCCTCCATGACGGACATGGCTCGCAAACGTGAGTTCCGTGCCGTCACCCGTTATCAGGCGATTGTAAACTCATTAGCTGATCTTCGTTTCGCCCAGACTGGACATTCAGCCGGTTCCATCCCTAGAGATCCAGCTTTCTCTGGTTACCGCTGTGAGGATGAGGCTGTTCATGCCTACTTCCAGCCCGGTAATGCATATGATTGGTACCGTTCTGACCGTGCTCCTCCTCGTGATTATGTTGGTAATTTTTACACTGGTGTTCCTCCTCACCTTTCTGGCGCGGGCACCTCTGCAGCTGGTCCTTCTGGACATGCTGGTCATCATACTGATGATGATGATGATGATGATGAGGAGTTGTGATATGTTAGGTGATATGAGACTTAGACATTATCTCCTGTATACTTGGAAATGCTCCGACATTCCAAGTTATTCTATTTTCAGACTTTATTATCAGTATTTTTGAGGACTTGTACTGGATTTGTTTTATTTGATGTCATCTGAACATCTTTTCATCTTTATGGATTTCGTAGTTTATGGTTCACATCAGTTTATTTACTTAGCATCTTTTTATGCTTTCATAACTGCCTGTGATATAATTCTTTGTTTATTATAAACTGCCTGAGTACAAATACATGCCTGTGATGTCATTCAAATTTTCTTTACTATCATTTATCATGTGTATTCTCTTGTGTTTCTTTACTGTTTGTTATTTATGCATTGATTACGGGGAAGTTTTTCCTCTTTTGCAATTATTTTGCTAAATGACAACGAGGGAGAAAAATAAAGATCTAACATTTCTTTTGAGAAAATATAGGACATGAACTATTTTTGATTTTATTTTAAGCTTAAATGTTATATCATTCATAGTTTGTCAATTATCAAAATGGGAAAGATTGTTGGCCCATTGGTCATATGGTCAAACTGATTTTAATAATTGATCAAACTCTGTCTGGATATATGAAGCTAGTCAGGATGTATCGGACTCTTGGACATGAACAAGAACAACTATCTACACAGTTCAAGACCGAAGCAATGTTTGCCTGTTCTAGTCTGTATTTCTTTAAGCAATGTATTTTTCATTTTATTGAGTCTAGGAATACGTTGTACACCGAGTCGTACTGGCAAATAGGCTATTCTAAAATATTTTCAAAATACTTTTAAAATGTCCTTTGTTTTGAAAAACATTCTTTTAAACAAAAGCTTCAAAAAGGTTTTCAAAAAGGTTTTCAAAAATCCCCAAAAATTATTTTTAAAAACCTAACCTAACCCTGACAGAACTCGGCCAGAGTTCGGCCAGAGTTCGGCCAGAGTTCGGTTGGTAGCCATTTTGATTTTTGAATTCTCTGGAACTTGGTCCTCCTGTAGTTGCGGATTTGACCGAGATTTCCTCATCGAGTTCTGCCCGAATTCTGCCCGAATTCTATCTTCGGAATTCCTATAAATAGAGAAGGATTTCGATCATTTCAACTCACTCATTCACTTTCAATCTTCTCTCTATCTAAAGCTTTCAGTCTTCCAAAGTGTTTTCTTGAGCTTTAAATTTCAGATCCCAAGCCAATTACAATTCTCTAGTCGATTTGCCAGTGCGGTGCGGTCTAGAAGTTTCTGAGAGATTGTAATCAGAAGGCTTGATTGAAGAATACCTCTTCACATTTGAAGTTGGACGAGTTCTTCGTATCAAAGCTCGCGTTGTAGAAGTTGCAAGGACTTCGTAAGAAAACTTACGATTTTTCCAATAGTGGATTCAACTGGTAGCAAGAGTTCTACCGACTGGATTAGTCCTCAACAGAGGGAAACCAGTATACATCGCTGTCTTTGCGTTTGCTTTCTTATCTCTGCCTTTACTTAGTTGTGATTATTATTTTATGATCTTGCTGCTAATATTTTTTTAATTAGCAATATTCCGCTGCCTACTCTATTCACCCCCTCTAGAGTATTGTGCTTTACGATTTCGTTCCTACAGCCTCTGCATCCTCAGCCGCCATGGCGAAAGCTCGCACCTGCTATCCACCTCGTGCCTGCTGCTGCTGCTAATGGAACCTCTGCTGCTGGGTCTGCAACGGCCACTTCGGCTGGCCTGCTGGAGCCTTGGCTGCCCCAGCTCCTCTTGGTATCGGACGCATCGACTGCAACTGGACACTCTCGCATCTGGTGGTCCGTCGAACCACATATCAAGCATCTGCTAAGTCTCTTCCTACACTCCTCCTACTTGTGCCCAGGCTTCTTGCAGAAAGTACAACTGATAGCCTGCTGCTTGGGTGCCTGCTGCCCTCTCTGCTGCTGATGCTGCACCTGCTGAAAAGGTGCACGACCCTGCTGCTGATGCTGCTGAACTGGCCTCTGCTGCTGAAAGTGCTGCTGTAAGTGAGGCCTCTTGGCCTGTCCCTGACTGCTGCTACCACCCTGGAAGTCACGACCCCTCTTCTGCTTCAGTTCCTAGGTCGTCTTCCGCCGCCATAAGCCCCAGAAAATATCTCAGCAAATGTAGCGTTCCGATCGCTCTTAGTCAACGACCGAACCTCTCTAATCAAGCCCCAGCGAAACTTCTTCGCCTTCGTCTTCTCTGTCTAGTCATCTATAAAATGGGCCAGTCTATAAAACTCTCTAGCATACTCAGCTACCGTCTGGTTCCCCTGAACCAGACCCTCGAACTGTGCCTCGATACCTCCCAAGGCCACCTCAGGAAATAACTGCTCCTTAAACAGCTCCTTGAACTGGGCCCAAGTCTGGCCCTAACTCCTACCCTAGGATCTGCCTGATACCACGCACTGGCTAAGTCCTGCATCTGGCTGCCCGCCGCCTCGATCTGGAGTCGATCAGGTATCTCCGCCAGTCGGAAGATCTCCTCGATATGCTCTATCTAGTCGTCTACAATATGGATGCCCTCTGTGCCGGAGAACTTCCGAGGGTACATCTTCTGGAAGTCCTGAATGTCCTTCTCCCTCCGACGGGGCTGCTGCTGGGCCTCCTGAGCAGTAATCATCTCGACTGTAGTACGAACTAGCTGGTGTGCCTCATCGATCCCCTGACGGAAATTCGGTAGTCTGCCTCGTCTGTTGTTGCTGGTGGGACTCCAGAATCCTCTCCACGAAGGAGAAAAGATGTGCAACATCTACCATCCCCTTAGCGGAGGTTGCTGCGGTGGAAGGATGTCAGGAATCACAATGCTCGGCCTCCTGACTGGTGGAGGTGTTCCTCCAAAAGTGGCAGAAACACCGACTCCTGAGGGCTGCACTGGCCATGTGGCACCGGAAGCTGGCTGCTGTTGAGGTCGAGAGGTGCTAGACCCCTCTCCAGCGTCTCCTAGTCCAGGGCGATGCGATCTCGTCTCAACCATCCTGGAGACACAGATCAAACAAGAAGCAATTACTGAGAATGAGTCGATATATCAAAGGAGGACAGTTTAAAATTTCTAAGGAAGACAATAAGCAGCAAAGTAGATATACGAAATCTGATAAGGAGTTTTTCTAGTATGATTGAGTACCTTCAAAAATATACTAATTCCTATTGCAGGCTGCAGCGATATTCTAGTTCGAATACCACTACATTTCCAACCTAGACCTGCATGGGCCACCACTAAAAATGTGTCACGACCCGCACCCTAGAGTAAGGACACGAGACGTGGGTACGTCCAGCCTACGCCGCAGTGTCGACGGTAGAATGCTGTCTTAGTTCACAACATCTAACGGTTTAAGGTAATAAGCAGTTATACTCCCCGAATGGGGGTGACATAACAGAATATATCTCAATCACAACTAAGGTAGAACATGATAAAGATAGATAGATAAATATCCAGGAATGAAAACACAGAAATACAATCCAGAATTCTAAGTGTCTAAAATAATATATATCCCAAAATATCTCAGAAACTATATACAGTGATCCAGAAAAGTAAAGACATCCTAATCTAAAGGAGTGTCGTCAACTGTTAGTGGGTCCTACTACTGGTCCAAGTCCGGGCACTCATCTAGTGTAGCACTGTAGTAGGTAGGACAGAACGCCTCAGCCTCGTCCTCTGTAATATTTCAACAGGTCCAGCCAGGACAGGAACGAGCACAGTACATCTCAACAAATCATAGCAGGTTAGGGTATATAATCATGCTAGAGAGTAAGATACAAGAAACTGAAAGAATAACATAATAAAAAGGAAGACTGTAAATAAATAGCTATAGTATATAGAGAACTAACAGTGTCTAGTAATTCAGAGCACAAAATAGTTATGTAAACGGCATGATGTTGTACACGAGTAATCTAAAGAGGTTGTACACGAGTAATCTACTGGATTGATTACATAACCACTTCTACTCCCCCACCCCAATCAATACACAAGGATCTAGCTAAGTTATGTTATTGCACATGAAGTATAGTCGCACACGAGATCATGTGAATACATGAATACATACGATTTCACACGATTTGTACACGAATGTCACGAATACAAGGAGTACACGATGCTCATGATAAAGTACCCGAACACGAATACCCGATGTATCCGCTAAGGGGATAACATCGCACAACAAGATCCATATAGTACTAATTCGTGTTTCCAACATGTCAGCATCATGTAAAGTAATCTAAAGTAGGAAATATACTCCTAATGCAGGATATGAAATGATCAGAGAATGTACTCGCCTGTATCCTGAGAATCTGAGGAATATCTACTATCCGAGGAGTGGTGCCTGTCTCCTATAGAACAGTACAAGTCACTATGAGTCTACAATGATAATAAGATGCAAGTCAATGCATTCTACATGAATCTAGGTCAATCTAGGCCAAAGTCAACTCTTGGTCAACTCTGGTCAACCCTAGAAGTCAAACTAGGTCAATCTAGTCAAACCTAAGTCAAACAAGTCTATACTAGTCTAACTAGTCTATTCTAGGTCTAACAAGACTGCACAAGACTAATCTAGACTCTATACTAGGCATTTAAGCCACATCCATAGGCCATAGGCCATCATGCCTATGAACCAAACCATAACACCTATACTCATGACAATATTTATATCTAAAATAATACCCTCATTGATATATTATATAATATAACTAAAATACACATTAGCTTATAGACTACCTATGATATATCACCCATACATTATATGTCAAATATATATATTGATACACACACATTGACATATTATATAGGATACCTAATATATATACATCTCAATACATATATATATATATATATATATATATATATATATATATATATATATATATATATATATATATATATATATATATATATATATATATATATATATATATATATATATATATTTATTTTTTTTATTTTTTATATATATATATATATATATATATATATATATATATATATATATAAAATAAAATATATATATATATATATATATATATATATATATATATATATATATATATATATATATATATATATATATATAAATATATATATATATATATAAATATATATATATATATATATATATATATATATATATATATATATATATATATATAGGGAATAGGAAAACACATGTATGTTCAAGTGTGTGTGTGTCATGAGTGACAAGAGTGTGTGTAGTGAGATACATGAGTGTGTGATATGGTATGTGTGTGTCAAGAGGGTACAAGAGGGCATGGCATGTATGTGTTCATGTTAGGCTTGAGAGTTCAATGTGTGGGGTTAGTGAGAAAATATGAGAGTGTTGTCAAGTGAGGATGTGTATGTGAGTGTGATACAAGAGTGTAATGGGAAACATGTGTGACCTGTGTACCATATCAGTGAAATGTACACTGTGTGATAGGAAACAATGGCATTTTTTTCATAGGGAAAACAGGGATTCATTCTCAGATTTAGCAAAATGAATCAATACATTCATTCAATCTCATGACATCAAAACATCATTCAATTTAATCTCTGGTATTAGGCAATTCAGCATATTAAGAAGGAAATAACATGAATACATTTGGGCATACAGCAGTGTCAAGAGGATGTCAGGGAATACATTTGTATAGGCAATGAAAAACAGGAATTTTTTTCTCAGGTTTAGGCTATTCAGTCCAATGAATAATCATTCATTCAAATCTCGGTTTATAGGGAATAAGATACTCAGGTATTGAAATGGATTATCAGTGACATGAAAACATACTCTCAGTTTATAGGCAGTTCATTAGGAAATTGAAATCATTTAAACTCATCTAAGAATGAACTATTAGACAGTTCAAAACTAATCCCAGATTTCAGCATTTTAACCCACACATTACCAATCTCATTCGCATACCATAAAAACCAATCAAATGTAAACATTGTATTATCATAAGCTAACAATCATGTGGGGATATCTAACAGTGAAAAATAGCAAGTAAAACTGAGATTTAAGAGTTAGGAAATTGAAATAAAATAGTATCAGAAATCTGGTATCAGTAAAAGCCATTAAACCCATCATTCGAATCCAAATCCCAATCAAAACCTAAACTAACATGTAAACCTAATATAATATAGTTTATACATTATAATTAGGATCTAATTAGCAAATTTAAACATGAATTAAACTAATAAAACTAAATTGAAAATAAGAACAAAATGAACACTGATACACGTACAGTGCACGCGCGAATCCGTGTCTGACACGACACGAGGGGTCGTGTCACTTGACACACGTGATGTCAGTGATTGGCCCTTAGTGTGTGTTAAATATTTCGTGTCGAGGTGGCGTGTCCGCTGCACAAATGCACCCGAGTAGCAGGGCAGCTACAGTGCCCGTGCGCGCGCGTGTGCACCCGCTTGTTCGTGTCCACAATCCGACACGACGCAACATAAAAATCCGACCAGGACACTAGAAACCAATAAGCAAGGTTAAAACCTAATTTTCTATTCAAATAGTTTCCTAAAAATAAATCGAAATGCCCTTTGGGGCATTTCACCAAACACCTACAGGTAGGGTAGGCCTAGGGCTTCCTAGATATGAAATAAAACATCAATTACATGCGTCTCGCCTTACAGACATATATCTTCCTATATTATAAGTATATCTTCTTCATTAAAGAGATGGAGACAACGATGTCTTTATATCTTTATATATATATATATATATATATATTTTTTATATATATATATATATATATATATATATATATATATATATATATATATATATATATATATATATATATATACAGGCATATGTGCACGTGCCTTGCACGTATTTTAACATTTCATAATTAGTTTAGAAAGACCAAAGGGTAGTCTTTCTAATTACTAAGTTGTCCTTATTAAAATTAATGAACTACTTTTAATTAGTATATGTAAGGGTATTTTGGAATTCAAAAGTTTCACCATCTAACTTTTCCTATTATATAGTGGAATATATATATATATATATATATATATATATATATATATATATATATATATATATATATATATATATTATATAGTAGAATATATATATATATATATATATATATATATATATATATATATTATATATATATATATATATATATATATATATATATATAAAGGGAAAACGGGATATGAGCCATAGGCTCATTCTCTTATATGAGCCTGGCTTCCATGTGGACCAATAAAAATATAGTGACGCGTAGACTGGTTTTCCAGCCGTTGCAAAGACTTCGCGAGAGCGGTCAGAGGCGGCGGGGGGATGCGATTCACCAAGCTGGGGCAAACAAAGCCGTTCGGCCCTACCGGATTAGGAATGCGAAGGACTTTCATTCGAAAGGAGACCGGGGAAAGAGCTATGCTATTGACTGACCGACCCTTTCGTAGTTACTTCGAATCAATAGGCATCTCATTTTTCATGAGGCAAGCCAAATAGAGAATGAAATGCAGAAATAGGGGAAGGGGGGATGCTCGCGCCTTTGATTTTTTTTAAGGCGATGAAATCCCTACTTAAGTACCAAAGGCTTTCGGGGCGAAGAAAAAAATTTAAATAGATAGAAATAAAAGATCTCATAAAAGATTTGATAAATAATAATTTACCATATATTTATCTAGGATATTACCAAATAAGTTTGCCTAGGAATTTAAATAGGAATAATGTCATTTGTTACTCCAAATTAAAATTAAACATTAACATTAAAACTAAAATTAAAAATAAAATTAATATTAACATTAAAATTAAAATTAAAATTAAATTAATATTAACATTAATATTAACATTAAAATTAATATTAACAATAATATTAACATTAATATTAACATTAATATTAACATTAAAATTAATATTAATATTAAATTTAACAATAAAATTAACATTAACATTTAAATTAATATTAATATTAACATCAAAACTAATATTAGCAATAATATTAATATTAATATTAACATTAACATTAACATTAACATTAACATTAACATTAACATTAACATTAATATTAATATTGACATTAACATTAACATTAACATTATGGGATCTTTTATTTCTATCTATTTAAATTCCTAGGTAAACATATTTGGTATGTTCCTAGGCAAAGATATGGTAAGTTATTATTTATCAAATCTTTTGTAGGATTTTTATTTCTATCTATTAAATATTCTTTTTCAAGTCATTGTATTTTATTGGTCCACATGGAAGCCACGTGGAATGGCTCATATAAGAGTATAAGCCTATGGCTCATATCCCGTTTTCCCATATATATATATATATATATATATATATATATATATATATATATATATATATATATATATATATATATATATATATATATATATATATATATATATGCTGCCTATGAGATACTTGGGGCTTCCGCTCTCAGTAACATACGCTAGGGACACGGACTGCCAAGACCTTATACAAGATGTTCAAACGCGACTAGAAGGATGGCAATCTCAACTCCTATCTTTTGGGTGAAGATTAGAGTTAGTCCGATCGATAATTATGGCTATTACAGCTTATTAGTTTCAGGCGATACATCTTCCAGAGAAAACAATCAAGAAAATCGAGATTCTTTGCCAAATTTTGTCTGGCGAGGGGGATTCATACGATTGGGTGGAAGGAAATGTGTAGGACCACAGAGGAAGGCAGAGTTGGGTTGCGCTCTTTACGTACTCTTAGGGAAGTGGCGATGGTCAAGCTAGCTTGGAAGTTCGTGGAAGGTAAGTCTCTCTAGGTGAGGTGGACTAGAAGTAGGTATTTACAAGATACTAATTTCCGGGTGAAGCAAATGACAACAATTATTCGGTCACATTCAAAAACATCCTCCGAGCAAGACAATCTCTGAAGGCTGGCATTAAAAGGGTGGTTCATAATAGGAAATCCACAAGCTTGTGGTTAGACACTACCAAAATAAGTCATATTACCGACGAAATTAGCGACGTTTATTAAAAACGTCGCTACCATTAAGGGAATTAGCGACGCATAAATAAAACGTCGCTGATCGTCGCTATCAGCAATGTTACTGCGACGTCTTTTAAGTTAAAAAATAACGTTGATGATAAGTCGGTGAACGTCGCTA
The DNA here is from genome assembly GCA_029216955.1 of Iris pallida. Taxonomy (NCBI): domain Eukaryota; kingdom Viridiplantae; phylum Streptophyta; class Magnoliopsida; order Asparagales; family Iridaceae; genus Iris; species Iris pallida. Next base: position 29,940,539 of record JANAVB010033017.1, read on the forward strand.
ATTTGACTAGTAATAGCGACGTTTACCGACATAAGTGTTTTTACGTCGCTCATATCAAATAATAATTACGTTTACCGACGTCTTTAGTGACGTCACTAATGTTTTTAATATAGGGTTCCGACATTATTTCTTTTCCCCCACTCGTTCCCCAAAAATTTCAAACCCCCTCGTTCGACCACCCCTCGTTCGACCACCGCGCACCTCGCCTATTGCTGGAGCCCGACGTCCACAACCTCCAGCCACCTCCACCACCTCTAGCCATCGCTGCTCCCCCTTTGTTTGCAAAAACAAAAGTTGATCTTTATTTCACAAACTTTGAAGAATATTACAATTAAATTCTGGGAAAGTACAACTTTAGGAATCCGATCTGAATGACGATCGCTTTATCCCTTGGACGATGTGAACTTTGAAGACGATAGCCTCTGAAGTTGAAGGCGGTAGCCTATGAAGAATGCAGCAGCACTTGGGCAAGAACTCCTGATCTCTGGTGGTAATAATGATCTGATCTCTGATCTCTATGATCCCCCCTAGGAAGGACTTTAAACTCTATTTATAGAGTTCTGGAAATAACTAATTTTTAGTTATTCTGGATTGCGCAGGATGGATTGCACAGACATTGGACTGCGCAAGCAGCGAACTGCACTGGCAGTTACTTGATCGTGGGCCAACTGTATGGGACATATGGCATTATTTGATTGAAATGCGCATAATCGTGCACAAACGGTTTCCACCTGGTGAGCAATTGATGGCATGAATTCCACGTACAAAATGTCAGTTTTTGATGGATTGTGCCACATGAACTGCGCTGGCTTTAGACTGCGCTGGGTTGGATGGCGCTGCAGGAAATCGATTAGATTGCACTTCAATTAGGCTGGTAGACTGCGCTGGTTGTACAGCTGTCCTCGAGCGCTGTGCTGCACGAGAAACGAACAGTTTCCTCGTTTTTCGGGCTGTTAGCTGTTAGAAGATCTGATTCTGTCAGATAATAATGACGAGGCCACGTCAGCTAGCGCACTTGGATGAGTGCGCACTTCTGCCTGCGCAATTGAGATGTTGCGCAATCTATCTCCTGCATAATTCATTTGAAGGGTGCATAATTTGATTTTTCTTGCTTTTTTGATAGGTGCAACTTGATTTTTAGGACCTACAAGACCCCCTTCAAAGTTTTCAAAATTTGAAAGTATTTCAAAGTTTCGAAATACTTTGAATTTTGATTTTAAAATCAAGTTGCGCAAGTAATTCCTTGTCTGCACATTTGAAGGAATTAGTTTCTATTTCTTCGGCACAATCTGAGGCATCTCTGTTTACTTTCGAAAAACTATAAATAGTTCTTATTCTTCTTTCTATTACTCTTTACTTGTTTCCAAACGTGTGAGAGAGAATACTCCTGAGCCAACTCCGACTCCTCTCCGTCTTCTCCGTCGACATCAATGGCTCCGAAGTGCTCCACCGCCGAGAAGGGCACCCCGCTGAGTCTTCGACTCGGGCTGCGTCGTGCATTTCTCGTCACGAAATCGGTTATCCCGCACTTCAAGGTAGCCATTGGACTTGATCAAAAACCCTTTTTAGGGTTCTTTGACATTGTTGAACCTTCAAACCTTTCTCTTTTTAGAGATTTGGTTGTATTGCGCCGCCATGTTTAGGGTTTTGGCCGCACACCTACAAATAGTTTCATTTTTATGAAGACAATTTTCTTGTGCAATCGGTTGGGTAGCGCTGGCAAAAGTCAGCGCACTCTATCGATTTGCGCAAGTATGTCAGCGCAAACTGTTGCCTTGTGCAAGCTTGTTAGCACAATCTGATGGCTTGCGCAAGTAAATGTGTTGGCGCAACTGGACAGTTTGCGCATGGAAGCTGCTTTAGCACAATCTGATGCTTTACACACAGCGCAATCTGATGCTTGCACAATTTGTTGATCTTTTGAACAGAATCTTTGATTTTGCATGTACTGAATTCCATCTTTTTGTTTAATGCAGTTAACATCAGAGAAGACCCAGATTATGAAATCTTTGCAGGGACCCTAGCTGAACCAGATTTTAAGGAAGATCTGTCCCATGTAACATTTCCCCAATATGCTCTGCCATCGTCCCGTCTAGCCATCTTAACGGCTCAAGACAATGAGACATTATTGAGTCTGATGAATGGACAACCTCTGCAGACTGTCGATGCCATTGTTCATAAGAAGCCTTTATTTCTTTTTGGTGAGGCTATTGATAAAAGTTCTCAGCCAAGACCTCGTGTTGAGCAAAGACTCTTTCAGAGAGCCGAGAAGAGGATACTTTTGCCTGAGATCTCTAGGTGCCTTCCTTTATCCTGCTACGCTCATGCGAGCTATCCCAGGAGGATGGACTGGGATATAACTCCTCTCCAGCAAGCCAAGACAGAAAACATTTGTGTGAAGAAAGGACCCAACAATAAGGACATGTTTTATACTTCTTCGGAGCGTCACAGCTCTCTGTTCAGGGGATTGAAACCTGGGTGCATCCCACCAGAGAACTCTTCCTTGCTGCTGCTGGTCTGAACACCGATCTTTGCAAATTAATTCGCGAAGGTTGAGGGAAGATACCCGGATCAGGACATCCGCTTGACAGGTCTGGTGAATCCAGATATCAAAAGGTGGAACTGCATAGCCAATTGGATATTGGCTCAGTTCGAAGAGAGGCTCAAGGAAATTGAGCTGTACCAGGCGATATACTCCACAGTGTACGGCTTTCAACCCAATCCTCACCTATTCCTGGCTTTGGCAGAAAGATACAACTTCAGGACAGGGACTTTCATGACGCCCTGTGGGGAAATCGGACTGGCTCTTCACGAGATGAAGTACGTCTCGAGTCTACCAATGGGGGAATTCCCCTATGAGGAATTTGTCCCAACAAATGATGAGTTGGACAAACTTTGTCAAGAGAACGCAGATATGGTGGCCATCTTCGAGGAGCTCTTGTGCCACTACAAAATATGTTCCTTGTATTACAAAAGCGGTTCATCAGGCACCTGTTATTCGTCGAAATGGTTACCATATCTGTTCCTTAATCACATTATGGAGAAAAAAACTAAGGAACACGACAATTGTAAACCCAACTTCTTCAAACCACTCAGCAACAGTGAGGTGATTGGGTTGATAGAGGAGAATAAGGAATGGACATCTTGATCGATGATGACCTCCAATACCCTCATTTCAAGACAGGAGATAATATCGAAAGTTTCATGAGGATGGGCTACAGACCCATGACAAAGGAAGCCCAGCTAGCGGGTTTCCTCACATATTGGCTCCGACGATTTGTCGTCCCGGGAGCGAGCGCCGTTGATCGCTTCCATCGCGGCGTGCTCTTTGCTGCCGTCCGTTTAGTCTTTGGCTACCAGATGGATCTGCTGTCGGCAATGACCTGCAGAGTGAACGCGGGTCTCCGTCTTTTTATTGACTCTATGCTCAAGGAGAAAGGCGAGAAAGGGAACTTTCCTCGGCTGGAGCTTTCCTACACTTATTTGTTCGGATGGTTGCTTCTGCACTATCCTACATTGATGAATCCTGACATGGGAGCGATAGGCGATAGATTCTTAAGGAGATTCTCCAGAAGCAAATGGATATACACTAGCCTAAGAGATTGCAGATGAGCTCTGAATCTCAAAAAAGGGTGGAACTTCTACTGTGTTCCCCCTCCAACTGGCTATGAACATATGTCTACGAATCTGATTGACCTTGGGAGGCAGCCTTTGTGTCGGGCAGTGTTTGATTGGCTGAAGACGATCCGGCCGTCTCATTTGGTCTACAGATTTGAATATGAATGTTACATAGAACCCTATCTTCCCAGCCGATTTGCGCGCCAATTCGGCTATGACCAATTCCACGTAGGCAACGCCATCACGTGCCTGCAAGGAAAATGTTATTTGATCGATGGCGCCCGGGCTTGGGCTTATTACAATGCTCGAGACACAAGAACAGTGTTATCGATGCCGACGAAGGGCGACCATGGCCCTCGAATGCTGTACACATATTCAATCTTCTACACATCGGCGAATACCTTTGCTAAGAATTTCAGTCTTGCCGATAGTTTTGTAACAGCAGTCCGATTGAAGAAAGAAGCAACTGTCATGTCAGCTCCTATAAATAATAAAGAATATGAGCCTGTTGATGCCCCGTTGGAGGCTTCGAGGGAAGCCAACTTCCCGACGAAGTCAACGAGCCATTACGGGTCTCATTGAAAGTTGTCAAATCTCCAGCTAAAGAGAGGAAGAGAAGGATAGATGAACCTTCTTCTCTTGTTGCCAAAAAGAAGCTTATTCTGGAACCTTCAGAAAAGGTCACCACTCGGTCACAGTCTCGACAGCTGGCTGAGATGACTCAGAGGGAAGATGCGACCACCCCAACTTCTATCCCCAGACAAGAAAATGTCATAGATGTAGAGAGTCCATAGCGACCACTTCACAGAAAGAAACTAGCCTTCAAAAGAAAGAGGGTGGTCACTCCTCCGAGACAAATCCTGTCCTCAGTTGTGGCTAGTGCTGTTACTGGAATCACCATGTCATCTCCTACACCTGCCTCTGAGCCTAGGCAGGAAACTCCTAGTCCAGAACAGAGGGATGAGGCTGAGCAGAGGGATGAGGCTGTAGAGCCTAGGGAAGACATTATGGAGAGAGAGGACGAGGTTTTGCGATCTCCTTCACTGGCAGTGGAAACTACCCAACTTCCTGCTACACCAGGAATACTCCGTGAAGAAGAAGATCGCTTAATGATTGATGCTCTAAATGACTGCGACTTTGGCCTGCAGGATGATGTAGATCTGGTCGTCGCATCTGACAGCGAAGAAGCACCAGAGGACAGTGTAAGTAATGAAGATACATCAACAGAAGCTGTTGATGATACTTTAAATCCAGAAGAGGACGCTAATGTCCATGTATCCCCCAAAGCTATTGATGATACACTGAATCCTGAAGAGGATGTTGAGGTGCACGTGTCTCCGGAAAAGAATGAAGAAGTAGCTCCTGAGGAAACTACTACTGCTGATCCCAAAGGTATTGAATGAGATTATCAATCTTCTTTTCATAGATTAAATGACTGACATCTCTATTTTTACCTATGCAGAAATTGAATCATCCCCAATTCCTCCTACATGTACAGATATAGTACCAATAACGGCGATAGCTAGTGGTAGCCGACCTTTTTCGGGTGGCTCCGAAGCGGGTAGTAGCCAGGCAGTAATGTCTGAGGCTACTTCTGCTAGGTTGGAACCTGTACCAACACATGAAAGACTTGTTGCTGGACCAAGCCATGGTAAGATTGCTTTTACTTTTGATCATTTTCGATTGGTTGCTAATGACAACAAAATGATAAGATTCATTTGATTTTGCAGAAGAACATCCGGAAGGGGCAGCTAGCTCTACGATGGCTCCTCTATCTAGAGAGCCCTCCATTCATGTACAAAAAACTGCACGTCTATCCCAAGCACCTGCTGCTTCGTCGTCAATGGGAGTAGCCGCGACACCTGGTGCTCTGGCTATTAACCGTTTTATCATAAGCTCTTTCTCCAACCTTTTCTTTACTTCGTTGGGACCCTTAGTAGATAGGGTGATAGAAAAAGAAGAAGTTGGTTTCTCAACAGTCAGAGGTCCAACCTCCTATCTGATCAATGCCATCCGCAGTCAAGGCGACGAAGCTCAAGCCATTTTTCTTGAACATATACTAGATGAGATAGAGGCATCAGTTAGGATCTACAAAGAGCTTAATAGGGGGGAAGTGGAGCCTTTAGTACAGGCTGAATTTGAGAAGATGTCTTAAGAGGCTGCCGTTGCGAAAGTTGATCTCCAAGTTCTCTTGGACACTTTCTCTACTAAGTCTGCTGAATATAACTCCTAAGTGGAAACAATAGCATCTGTTGCTGAGGAGAAGGAGAGGAAAGTTGCTGAGCTGCAAGCAGAATCTGTCCGTCTTCAAGAAGAACTGAGACTTGTTCAGCTTGCTCTGGAGGATGTGGCCGCACAACATCAAACTGCAGTTCAATAATTGGACGCTCTGACTCAAGAAAGAGATGAGTATGTCGCAACTCATCAAGCTGAAATCTCTCGCAAACTAGTAATCATGCCAACTTTCGACGATAAGTCAGGGATGGAGGAAGCTAGGAGGCGAGTGATGGACTCTCGTGAGGAGCGACTGCAAATTTTAAAACAGCAGATGACTAACTTGATGACTCCGCCAGCCGAATAGAAAGACTCTTTGTATCTTCTTGATTTGTGGCATGTATTTTTGTAATGTCTTCCAATTTTTATCAATAAAAAGATATTTTCTTTGTGGATCTATCATTTATTACATATCTTATTCAGATATAAATAATAGCAATAGAAAATATATTCAGAGGTACAGGAGATGATATATTTCTTGATTTTTAGAAAATAATTATATTCATTATATCTGCTCAGAGGTAATGTGGACATGGCAGAATATAATTTTGTTTAAATATCATTATTTCAGTAGACAACTTAATCAAAAATGACAAATTGCTGGTGTGAATGGATGGATGAATAAACGAAAATGAATCGTCAAAATGTGTGAACGAAATAAATCGTCGAGATGAACGGATGAACCGTCAAATGAATTGAATGAACGGGTGGACCGTCAAACGAAATGGAATGAACGAGCGAATCGTCGAATGGATGTAATGAACGGACGAACCGTCAGATGGATGTAATGAACGGACGAACCATCAGATATATGTAATAAACGGACGAACCGTCAGATGTCTGTAATGAACGGAGAACCGTCAGATGTGTAAAATAAACGGGTGAACCGTCAAAGAATGTAATGAACGGACGAACTATCAGATATATGGAACGAATGGGTGACCCGTCGAATGGATAAAATGAACGGGTAAACCGTCAGTTCGTTGTTTTTAAGAATCTCTGCCTATAAATAGGACAGAAATTAAATAAAATAATCATTTTCACTTTTCGATCCAAAATGTCATCAGGGGATGCATCCAAGAAGGCCGAGATCGCTCCGAAGGTTGAAGCGGGCACTGAGGAACGTCCTGCCGAACCGGTCCAGCCGAAACAGACAGAGGCAGACGAAAGTTCATCTGCACCCAAGTCGCCGAAGGATATCTTGGACTTTCTCGTTGAACCAGGGATGACTGAGGAAGAAGAAGCCATGAGGATGGCTGCTCGCAAGTTCCTGGTGGGTTCGAGCAAAGATGTTCTCATCTCTTTTGCCAACTATGTCTTCGATCAGGACAGCAGTGGCCCGCGTCCCAAATTTTGAGAAGGATGATAGTGACCTTCCTTGATATTATGTATTATCATTCATGATGAAATAAAATCAAATTTTATTTATGAACTTGTCTGATGAGTACAAGCACTCGCTTTTACATTTATACATAATACTTTTTGAGGAACTTACCATTGATAGGCATTATTGCAACTCGACCATCCAGTTCTGTGAGTTGATAGGCTCCGTTTGAAAAGACTTTGTTCATGATATATGGACCTTACCACTTCGCATCGAACTTTCCTTTGCTCATGTGAGTCATAGTCATGGGACGTCTGACTGTTAGAACAAGCTCTCCTTTCTGAAAGGCTCTAACCTTAACGTTACGGTTGAAAGTCTTCGAGATACGGGCTTGATATAACTCAATATGCTGTTGAGCCATTAACCGCTTTTCGTCGAGCGCTTCTAATTCTTGAAGCCGAAGGAGATCATTGTTCTCCGTAGTGAGCTCATTAGTGATGGCAATCCTTAAAGATGGGATTTGAAGTTTCAAAGGAAGAACAGCTTCACAGCCATACACTAGAGAGAAGGGTGTACAGCCTGTGGGGTTGCGGACCGTAGTACAATAAGCCCAAAGACATTCCCCAAGCTTTTCACTCCAGTTCCGTTTCTTGGTAGATACAAACTTCTTGAGGAGCTTGATAATAGTTTTGTTGAAGGCTTCGACCAAGCCTTTAGCAACATGATTATAAGCTGTCGAAGCAACATTGTCAATCCGATGATCGTCACAGAACCTTGTGAACTTTTGACTGATGAACTATGGTCCATTGTCATGAATGATCCTTCGAGGTACACCAAATCTATAGATGATATGGTGTTTGATAAAGTTGATGACGCTGCTAGTTTTGACTTCAGTTAGAGGTATAGCTTCAGCCCATTTAGAGAAGTAGTCGGTTATTACTAATATGAACCGATGTCCTCTAGAAGAAGGAGGATTGATGGAACCTATAATGTCTATATCCCAAGCTTCGAAAGGCCAGGAAGCAACAGTCGGATGCAGAAATTCTGAAGGTTGGTGGATGAAATCTGCGTGGATTTGGTAGGCTCGACATTTTCTTGCATATTCGATGGCATCAGATACCATAGAGGGCCAGTAGTAACCCATGCGTCGGATTCGATCCTGTAGCTTAGGACCGGGTTGATGTGCTCCGCAGACGCCATCATGAGCTTCACACAATACTTGCTTTGCTTCATCACCAGCAAGACAGCGCAAAAGAAGACCGTCATAAGTCCGCCGATAGAGAGTCTTGGTGGTTTGATTGTAGTAAAACCGGAGAGATCATCGTCGAACACTCGTAGCCTCCTTAGGATCTTCAGGAAGTATGTTGTGAACTACAAAGTCGATGAAAGGAACTCTCCAATCTTCGTTGATAACATTGGCTTCAGTAACATTACTGAACTCAATGTTACGATTGTTTTCAATGCAAAACAATTCCCGATTAGAGATAACCACCACCTGCTGTCTTTTGATAGGGATGGCTAAAACTGCTGTAAGATTAGCCAAAGCATCTGCCTCAGTATTGCAAGCTCGGCGAACATATTCGATAAAGAAGGCTTTGAATGATGTAGCCATGCTGATTGCCGCTTCATGGTAAGGCACTAGATCTTGATGGCGAACTTCATAGGTCCCTCTAACCTGGTTAACAACCAGCTTGGAGTCGCCATAGACTTCAAGATATTCAATATCGAGTTGTTTGGCTAATTGAAGGCCAATGAGTAGAGCATTGTATTCTGCTACGTTGTTGGAGCAGAATTCATCTAAGGACTAGGCTCTTTGAATAGTTGACCCATCTGGAGAAACAAGGACAACTCCAACTCCTGCAACAATGACACCATTGGGTCCGATCCTGGATGTACCGTCAAAGAATAGACGCCAAGTAAGAAATTCCTCAGAGATTGTATTGGATTCTAATGTCTCGTCTGGAATTTCATCATAGAGTTTGGATGTTTCTGGAACAGGATGAGCTGCTAAGAAATCTGCCAGCGCTTGACCTGTAACAGATTTTTGTGGTACACATACCATGTCATATTAGGCTAGCAGAATGGCCCATGTAGCCAGCCGAAAATTGAGTGTGCTAGGCTTCTTCATGAGTACCCGAAAAGGATTAACTCGGGATATGACATGAATAGTTTGACCAATAATGTAATGCCTTATCTTTTGAACAACAAACATAAGAGTTAGGCATTTTTTTTCGACCGGACTATAACGGTGTTCAGCACCAATCATAGTACGACTGAGATAATAGATGGCCTGTTCATGACCTTTTTTGTTCTTTTGGACAAGTAAAGCACCCAATGAATGATCCATAGCACGGACATAAATTAAGAATGGTATGCCAGAGATTGGTGGCACCAAGACTGGCGGGTTCATGAGATATTGCTTTATATCTTCAAATACTTATTGACATTCTTCAGTCCAAATGAAAGATACACCCTTCTTCATTAGCTGAGTAAATGGTCTGCAGCATCCAGACAGATTCGAAATAAACCTCCTGATGTATGCAAGTCGACCTTGGAATTCTCGTAGCTCTTTTAGGTTGCGTGGAGGACGCATCTCTTGAATGGCTTTAATCTTCTCGGGATCCACGTGTATAACTTTAGAGGTAATGACGAAGTTGAGAAATTTGCCACTAGAGACACCCAAGAATGACTTGGTGGGATTCATTTTGAGTTGATGCTGGCACATGAGATTGAAGATTATTCTCAAGTCTTGGATATGATCTTCTTTTAGACGACTTTTGACAGCAATATCGTCGACGTAACATTCGACAGTCTTGCAAAGATGATCTCGAAAGATGGTACTCATAGCTCGTTGATAAGTTGCACCAGCGTTCTGGAGACCAAATGGCATCACAGTATAACAGTAGACTCCACGAGGAGTACGAAAAAAAGTATGTTTTTCATCTTCAGGATTCATCCGAATCTGATTATATCCAGAGAATCCATCCATGAAAGATATTCGCTCGAACCCATAGGTGTTGTCAATCATGACGTCCGTGATAGGGAGAGAAAATTCATCTTTTGGACATGCTTCTTTAAGATCCCGAAAGTCGATACAAACTCGAACTTTGCCGATTTTCTTCAAGACTAGAACGACATTGGCTACCCAATCAGGATGTTGTTCTTCTCGAATAAAGTCACAAGCGATGAGCTTCTTGACTTCATCATCGATTGCGTCCATCATTTCTGGCTTGAAGTGCCGTTGTTGTTGTTTGACTGGTTTTGCATTAGGCAAAATATTCAGTTTATAAGTAACAACTTTAGAATCTAGACCTGGCAGATCTTCATAATTCCAGGCAAAAACATCAATGTATTCTCGAATAAGAAGAATTAATTCTTGCTTATCTGCCTCTGAAAGGTTCTTGCTGATGAATATCGAACGAGGTGACCCGCTTTCTCCTACATCAATTTGAACCAATTGATCTTCGGTGGGAGGTTTTTGTTGTTTGAATCGGAGTTCCCATTGGGTATCCATTCTTTGAGCCCAAGGATCTGTTTCGGGATTTTCTTCAATATCTTCATCATAATCTTCCGGAAGTTCGACAGAGACTATGTTAGAAGATACGATCAGCTGATGAACTTGACCAATGCTAGTGTCAGAGTCCCATGATTTAGAATCAGAAGAATTAGAACGCTCTTTACTATCAAATTCGAAGACTGCTGGGGATAATACCGGAGGTAAAACATATCCGAGACCTCTTTTGGTTCTGCTATAGTACATCTCTGACTTTCCTTTCGGAACAGCTGTACGGATAGGAGTTCGTCTACCCTTACCGTAGTTGAGACCATTCTTGAAATCATAACCCATCTTTCGGATGATATCTTTTGATTGTTGACTGTAACGACGAAGTTGGAGATGTCCTGTATCATCACTTTTGCTATCATCCGTATAGCTGAATTTTTGTTCTGGTCCTTTACTAAAAAGTATTGGACTCTTGCCTCTTTTTCGAGAAGGAACAACAAAGTATGAACCGTTTGGGTGTTCGAGTAAGACCTCCGTTTGAAGAGACTGTACAACTCCCGTTGTAAATGACTGAAAGCTATCTAACATATCCAAATAGCACTTAGCATGATAAATGACATCAGTATACTGGAAATTAGATACTTTTTCATTGATTTGTACATCTGTATTTACAACAGGACCTTTAGCCTTAGCAGACTTGGTCAGATTGATTACAAGAGGGGGAGAAGAAGAACGTGGGGGAGGCTTGTTACGACGAAGGTCAATAACAAGTGGCTCAGAGGAGGTGAGCTCCCTTTTGTCCTTGTTATGAGATAAATCAATAACAAGTGGCTCAGAAGAGGTGAGCTGCCTTTATCCTTATTACGACGTAAGTCGATAACAAGTGGCTCAGAAGAGGTGAGCTCCCTTTGATCTTGACCACCATTGATTGGTTGTTTCTGGACTGTCAAGTAAATAGCCAATGGTTTGGAGGACTGAGGATGAGAAACACGCCCTTTGACAGGTATGATGAGGGTATCTTTGGGCACTGCTTCTTGTTCTTCTTCAGTGTCTAGAGCCAGTACAACCTTCATGAATTCATCCTTGTACATATGAGCGTCGTTGCAGTATGCTTCAACACCTTTGAAAGGATAGAGATCCGCAACCTCCTTTTAAACCTCTCCATTGTCATTAATATATTTAAAACATTGATGAAGAGTAGACGGAACAATATTGTGTTCATGCAGGAATGGTCTCCCCAACAAAGCATTATAAGAACAACCATGATTGTCTATAATATAAAAGGTCACCTTCGTGCAGAGATTGCCTATTTGGAGTTTTAGGCAAATCTTTCCCAGAGGTTCGCTTCTTTCCTGGTTGAACCCCAAGATAGTGGTGATTGTACTAGAAAGACTTTGTACTGGGATCTTTAGTGCATCCAGAATTGTCTTTGGCATGATGCTGAGTGCTGACCCTGGATCTATCAGAATACGATCGATTTTCTTCGAATCGACATATCCTGTATAATATAGAGTACGATCATGTCTATTGTCTTCCATCAGCATATCATCCTGTGTGAAGGTAATGTTTGGAATTAATTCCAACACACTGTGGCAATGGAGGCAAGAGATCTACAGGCTATGCTTTCGGCTTCTTTAGAAGAGCTAGACAGGTTTCTGCCTGCATTAGAGCTTCACTCAGCGTCTCTCGAGTCTCTTTGGAGAGGCACAAGAGCTCGAAGATTGACAGCCTAGCCGGTGTATTGGCTAGTTGAGCCAAGATATCAAAATTATATGGCTTTTCAAATTCGGAGGGAGATGACTTCTTCAAAGGTTTGTCGAAGCGGACTTGTTGTTTGCCTTTGTCGGCTGTCGTCGGTTTGGGGGGAATGGGTACTACAACCGGTGAGGATACGGACGGGATGTCTTCAGTAGAAACAGGTTGCACTGGAGTAAACTCAGAAGATGAAGCAAGATTCTCCTGAGTTTCGGGATACTCCCGTAGATAGGCTTTTCCTGACCTGGTGCCCAGCATGATTTCCTCTTCAACTATGGGGTCAAAAGACACCATATTACAAGTCTTTACCTTTCCCTTGGAGCGTTCTTTTTCTTGGAAGAAGAGGGAACTTCGAACTCCGAAGCAAGATCAGGGTGAATCCACATAATCTCACCGTTGTCAAGAGATAAGGGACGAGACCTTCACTTCATGGAGGAGGGAGATTCTCGATCTCAAGAGTGGCCTTAGGGATAGGGATGACACCATGCCGTACCATTTATGGAGGGAAGCTACCGAACTGTACAGAGACCATGTTCGCGGTAACTGTCTTCTCATCTTGTTGCAGAGTAACAACACCAGCGTTGACTAGCTCTTGAATTTTGCCTTTGAGCACATAACATGCTCGAGTGGGATGTCTAATAAACCTGTGATAGACACAATATTTAGGATGATCGGTCTTACCGACTTTATCAGGCTTCTTTGGGTCTGGGAGCTGGAGATTATTGCTTTTAATTAAGCAATCAAAGATGCTTGCGGTGTCGTTCTCGTCAAAGGAATACTCCACTTTAGGACGGGGTTCCCTTGGTGGAGGGGCGGAAGGAGTAGAAGTAGATGTAGGTGGAGCCACGTTAACAGCCAGAGATTCTTTGCTCTTCAAGTTGATATTCAAATTCTCTTTACTCTTGCGGTTGTTCTGGTGATTACCGCTACTCGATGTCTAATGTTCATCCCGGTCGGGGTTAGACATGTGTACCCCTAGCTGTTTGAACTTGTCAGCGCTAACTTTAGCTGCTTTAGCATTGACAATGAAGAATGGCCAGTCTTGGAATTGAGTTGAGCCCGTCCACATGCTGATGATAGGCAAAAGATTTGTCTTGCAGGTGTCTATGGTGACAGTGGCCGGAGTCCTTGGAGGCATCTTTAAAGCTTCTCGGCAGAACCTTTCAATGAAACTCTCAGCAGTTTCATTATGCCTTTGTTTGATTTTATTAAGGGCTGACATGGTCATATCGTTGATCCCCTTATAGAATCGTTCCAAGAAGATTTGTTTGAGACCCGAGAAGGAAGTGATACAACCATCAGACAAACTTCTGTACCAATCGTATGCCACACCAGCTAAACAGCCAACGAATACCCTGGTAAGAAGAGCGTCATTTGGCTGGAGTTGGACAGTCATTACCTCAAAGTGGTTAATGAACTGACTAGGAGAAGTGCTGCCATCAAACAACAAAATTATGGGAATCTTGTACTTAGGAGGAAACGGAACTTCCTTCCATTCAACTGGATAGGGTTATTTGATCCCCAATCTCTGTAAGTTGTCTTTCCCTTTGAAGGCCTCGAACTGAGTGCGCAGGAGCTTGACAGCCTCATTAGCGTCTTTCGATGATGAAGAAGGAATAGGCTGAATCAGAGTATTAGGAGGAGGAACATCGTGGTAAGCACTACCTCTAGCACCTGACTGACTGGGTGTGTATTGAATTTGTATAGGGGGTACTTGAAGAGATACTACCTCCAGCCCTGCATTGACAGACACTGACGATGCTATGATCTCAGAAATTACAGCAGGTACGGTCGGTGGTATTGTATGTTGGGCCACAATGATAGAATGCATACTTGCGACCATTTCAACCATGGTCTTCAACTTGTCCTCTAATGCAGCAATTCGTTGTTCTTGATTAGCTGAACTAGAAGCATCTTGATCTTCAGTAACAACATAAGCTGTCACTTCTCTAGGTACAGTAGAAGACACTGTTTGTTCAAAACTTTCACTGTATGCATCATAATCAGAGAAGGAATCATCTTCCGAATGAGAAGTAGGAAGATGACCAGAAGGATCTTGAAGAAGATTCCTTTGACCGATTGTATCTCGACTTCAGGATCGGGTATGTCGAAATACTTCTTCAGAAGATTCTTGGAGTAAATCTAAATACCGCTGGCTGGGACGGCAAGGCTTGCCATGCTTGGAGCACTTTCTACCCCCAGTGTATCGGAAAGTCATGTTAACGGATGCATACAATACTTCATCTTCATCTTCCGACATTGGTTCTGAAGTTGCAAAGTTCAAACGATCGAAGACAGATCGTTTTGTAGCCTGGCAACAGCACTGGATGATAACCTTGTGGTTACAATGGTGTTCAAGTGGTTGAACTGAAGGCGTTGAGATGTTGTTTCACTTTTGCCTGAGATGCTCCCGGAGATCAGGAACAACGACGGGACGAGAAGAAGTTTGAGGGATATGTTCTTTGACAACATTCGGAACATGGTTCCGATTCTTCAGATGTTTTGTCCCTTGAGTGTACAGGGAGGTACTCACTTCATTAGCATAGGTGTCAGGATTTTTGATCCTGGAAGCTTGCCTTTGATGTAGGTTCGTCTTCGACATTGGCTGCTTGCATTTTGCTGAAGTTGACGTAGACCGAGATCTATTGAGATAACTTCGTAGATCAGCAAACTCACCCCCAGGGGCTTCTGTCTGAGATACCAGTAATTTTCTCTGCTTTGATCGGGATATTTGGAGAGTTGGAAGATCTTGGAATTCTGCTACCGGAGTAGGCAGAATACCTCTTTGATCAGTACACTTTCCTCTGGTCCGAAGAGACGATCTCTTATTTGAGAGAGTTCTTGTACTGATTGGTGCCGGGGCACGTTCAGATTGATCTTCCGAGGTAAAAACCGAGGAAGACTGAGAAAAGACCAAAGGACCTTTTTCTTTGTTTTGTGAGGAAGGGTTAGCTAAAGAGCGTTTTTCTCTGTTGTCTTCCAAGTCATGGAACAAGGAAGTTTGAGAAAAGACCAACGGGCCTTTTTCTTTGTTCTAGAAAGTAGGAGGAATAGTCAGCAGACTACCCCCAGTGGATTGCGTTGGAGCAATAGGATGCTTGGGAAGAGGAGCTGAGTCTTTTCCCTTGCTGTGAGAGGAAGGGAGATTAGCCAAAGGGCTGTCCCTCTTAGACTGTGCTGGTACAGTTTACGCAGGGTTTGAAGTAGTTGTTGGCGTATTGGCTGATTACGCATGAGGAGTTTTGGCAGATGGCCTTTTTGGCCACTGATACAGCAGATTGCGTAGCAGGAATCTTGACTCCAGAGTGCTTGAGTTGCACTCTGGTTGCTGGATTGGTGGAATACGAAGGAAGAGTTGTAGCCAGTTGCGCTAGGGGAAGAGGAGTCTTACACTTTGTCAGAGCAGCATAGGAAGTGGCTTATGTACTGACTAGAGGAGCAGTGTACTACGCATGAGTTCTGGGAGCAAAGATAGTAGATTGCACAGCAGTCTTGGAGGCAGAGACAGTAGACTGCGCAGGTGGTTGTGCAGAGGCAGTAGACTGCCCAGCAGTCTTAGGGACCCACACTGGGTAACTTTTGCTTGTGGCAGAAGTTGTTGCAGTGCGAGGGGTGGTCCTGGAGTTGATCATTGCCTCGTAGGCTGTCTGGTTGACCTTTACAACCAGCATCTTCTGCGTCTTTCCGATAGACGCAACGTCACATTGAGTTGTCACTTCCTCGTCGAAGGAGAAAGTTGTCCCCAGCAGAGTCGCCATTTTGTTTGCAAAAATAAAAGTTGATCTTTATTTCACAAACTTTGAAGAATATTAAATTGAATTCTGGGAAAGTACAACTTTAGGAATCCGATCTGAATGACGATCGCTTTATCCCTTGGACGATGTGAACTTTGAAGACGATAGCCTCTGAAGTTGAAGGCGGTAGCCTCTGAAGAATGCAGCAGCACTTGGGCAAGAACTCCTAATCTCTGGTGGTAATAATGATCTGATCTTGATCTTTATGATCCCTCCTATGAAGGACTTGAAACGCTATTTATAGAGTTCTGGAAATAACTAATTTTTAGTTATTCTAGATTGT